>LBNU01011565.1:90548-128006 GCA_014162995.1 Artemisia annua | reverse complement strand
GTACAAAGCTAAGCAAAAGCATTATGGCTAGTGATACTCTTAGCTTTGGATCTTGTAAGAACACCATGAAGTAGGAGAAACCAATTAATTTATTTTGCAGATGTTCCTTATGCACTCTTGAAGTGTGAGTTGCTGGTACTGTAAGATTATCTTCCAAATTGTGCAGATCAGGACCTTTGTTGAGAGGAAAATTCCTTCTTCCTGCAGCTCATCATCTGATTCTTCAAAAGGAGCATGGATTGACCAGGAAAATCATCAGTTTGGTCCAAGGTGTTTGAACCCCAGGAAGTTACTTTCAAATTTGAGCAGCAGTACTCTGATCCAAAGTACTGGATCCAAAGTGCTGTTGTCCAAAGTAATTTTCCCTGTTGTTTCTCTGCTTCAGTGGCTCTTCTTAGAATCATCCTTCCATTAGGACTTTGCAGAGTGTTTCCTGAAAAAAGCATGCTATTGAGTTCATCTTGATCTTCATCAGAGATTATGGGAGTGCTGTGTCAACAGTACTGTTGGTCTCAACCAGTACCTTGCTTTCCTTGTTAACAGTACATGTTCCTTGTCAAATAGGATTTCTGTATCAGGAATATCTGTGGAACTAACATTGACACCCTATGAACTAATGAACTGGAATCTTCTTCTTCTGACGTGAACAACTGATTTCTCCTCCCTAACCAGGCACATAGTTCATAGAAGGAGTTAACACATAAATCAAACATCCATTCAGGACCATTTACCTCTTTGGTTTGGCTGATCTTCAAGGAATTCAACATGTAGACAGTCTTGAACCGTTCTTGTAACCTGTTATACACCGAAAACCTTTACTAATGATAGTAAGCCCAATAGCTAATCCTTCATCTGACTTGCCATCAAATTACCCAGAAGACACATGGTGTTAAGATAGTGAGAGGACATCCAAAATTGTTCATAAAGCTGATGCTGGGTTTCCTGTCCCATAAGTACTCACTAGGGTTGTCTTCATCTGGGTTTTGGTGATAGAAACTGTATTTAAAATATAACAAGCATATGCACTTACTGCCTTCAGCACCAAAACTGGAATAGGTAGAGTTGAATTTGCAAGCATCTGTTCTTCGCCTGCTTCTATCAAGTTTCTGTTCTTTCTTTCTGCAACGTCCATTCTCTGAGAGTTCTAGCAATGATAATTCCCTCTTGATCGCTTTGTTGGCACAAAATCATCCCATAAGCTTATCTTGAATTCAGTCCATTATCAACATCTAATACCTCTAACTTTGAGTCTCAATTGATGTTTCCAGGGATTATATTAGATCCATGAATACCATCAAAATGTATCATCTTTGAATCCCAAGAAAAAGACCCAACTAAATCTACGGCAATCATCTGTCACAACTAAGCAGACCTTCTTTTTGTTTAGGCTTGATACGAAACACTGGTCCAAACAAATCCATTGAACAACTCCAAGGTTCTGCTGATATTCTTTCCCAAGCTTTTTGCATGAAGCTCTATGTTATTTCCCTTTCGACACGCCAAACAATGAAATGATCAGTCTTGAAAGTTTTTGGAAAGTAAACCCTCGAACTTTAGATTGCCTTATTGACCGCTTGTTGATATTCTGAAGGTTCACATGAGCCTAGTCTTCTGTGCACACATCAATTGGTCTTGGCCTTAAAATCACGCAAGTTATCATCTTAAACTTAAACCTCAGGGGAGAAATAAGGACATTTGTCGTTTCAGTGAAACAACACAGGATGGCTTCTTGTCACAAATCTGAGATACCTGATAGAGATTTAACCTTGAGTCCTTCACATAACGATACATTACAAATCAATACTTCCTTTCTTGATAGTTCCTTTGCCAGTTAATTCTCCCTCCAGTAGCTCATCCCCAAATGCAACTTCCTCATAAGTATTCCTTAAAATCTGACAGATAGCTCCTGTCACCTTCATGCTTCCAGAGAACCTACTATAACCAATTAAATGATCCTTTAAGCCCTAACTTCGGGTTGCCTCTGCACAATAATAAGAAAGTTAGTTTCTTTTAGTGAACCCAAGCATTACCTGACTTGTGTTCCCCCTTGTGGAGATACCCAACCTTAAATCTTCTGAATACTGTAATCCTCCACTGTTTTTGAAAACCAGTATCCATTACCTTCCTTTTCGGCACAACGGAAGCGTGCTATAAATATGTCGCTAAAAATGTGTGCAAAAACGTGTAAAAAACGTACATAAATTTTAAAAATTATAAAAGTCATCTAACTTGTTACTTTTTGTCATTGTATGTAGTCATGATAAACGATCGTTAGTCTAAAGGACTAACGGTGCAATGATAAACCTAACGACCGTTAGGTTAACCTGCTCCAGCAGGTGAATCAAGTCACCGCTACACACAATGGACGAATTTAGCAAGTTTAGTGACACATTGGGAAAAAAAAAGAAAGCTACATACAATGGGAAAAAGTGGCAAGTTGCATACATTTTCAGGTAATTTGCCCTATATAACAATGCATATCTATAGAAAGATGATTTAATTCTCGTCGCTATGATATTTTTTTTGTAACTTGAAGATTTACCGTTTGCAATATATGTTGTTTTTTTTAAAGTTGGAAAATAAATATGAGTGGCTATGATTGGTTCTTTGGTTCTATGGCAAATATGAGTCCTAGATTGATCTCATCTCGTAAAACGGTTTTTCCGTGTGGTTGGGTCACCACCTGCATACCGCCTCCCATTACCAGTTCTAAGAGTGTGTGTTATTATTTAAATTCAAAGGTCATAAAATATTAAGGATGAATTTCATATCTCCTACTAATTTCATGATGAATTTCTTATATATCCAAAGAACAATCATTGATACATAACGAGTTGGGCGACGGGCCGCCGCGTTGCGGCGAGGCATATGTCGCCTGTCATTGACCGGTATTTTTTTAGAAAATGGGACGGGTTGCGGGGCGACAGTTTACCCACACTTTTGTATTATTCCTTGAAAAAGTCTAGGAACATGTGGTGGTAGAAAAGTGCAGAAGTAACCATTTGCTCTTAAAACTCATTAATACAGTTCCAAATTATAGGTCATCTTCTTTTCTCGCATACCTGATTTGCCACAGATCTACATCCTGTATTCATAAACCCAAAACGAAAATAAAGGTAAAAGTACTAATACCTTTCATTTCCATTTAAAACCTGCAAAACCAAAGACGTTTCAAGAAAACAGTAACTCATTATGTTTACCTAAACAAAGAGTAACAAAAAACATAGTCAAATTAAACAGAAATTTTATACATATCTACAACAATAAAAAAAATTGTCTTGTCTATATAAACAAACCCACAACAAACATTCTTACTGCAAATTCACAACAAACACATAGCATAAGGCAGAAAAATAAGGTCAAACAATTATAAGTGCTGATTTGTCAATATAACAACTCACCTCAAGTTATCATTTTCACAGAAACAAAAAAGATTCAGAAACTTATTTTGCAATTTACATATGTAGTCTAACAAAACAATACTACTTTTATACCAATAAGCCCAAAACCAAATAAGCCGCAAGCCCGGCTACATAAGCCGAAACAAACACCCAACTCGTCACCACCAGTTTTTCGTTCAGCATATCTTAGAACAATGCATTTACCTTCCAAAATTAAACACAAACCCACTAAATTAAACCACAGCAATCGAGCCAGATCAACAGCGGTGGTTCAAATTTGTCACACCACCTTTTTCCTTTTTTTACACACAGAGAGATGGGAGAGGAGGGTGGAAGAAGATGAAAGATGCTTCTAGAGTTGAAAGGCGGTAATAGATATATATCTCCTTTCTACACAGACAGAGTGAGGCCCAGTTTTGTTTTTT
The DNA here is from genome assembly GCA_014162995.1 of Artemisia annua. Lineage (NCBI taxonomy): Eukaryota > Viridiplantae > Streptophyta > Magnoliopsida > Asterales > Asteraceae > Artemisia > Artemisia annua. Next base: position 124,180 of record LBNU01011565.1, on the reverse strand, counting down.
TTTTTTTTTTTTTTTTTTTTTTTTCTTTGGGATAAAGTGTGGGCTAAGAAAAAAAACGTTGGGGTACTGGTCACTACACGACGTCGTTTAGAACGACATTTAGTATATATATTAATATACAACATTTTTAAAGCATATTTGAATAAATATAAATTCTCAAATTTTTTTAAAAAAAGGAGATACCCATATTAAAATGTCATTATTATGCACTGTGCCATATTAAAATGTCATTATTTCCCATTGGGTTAGCCCAAGATAACCCTGAAAGGTATATATGATTTTGGAGAAATTTGTGTATGACAGTAGTCATTGAGTATGACAGTAGTCATTGTGTATTAAGTAAAGAGAAATGATTTGGATGCCTAAAAATATGACTAATTGTGTGCCTAAATTGATGTGGCAATGGTTTATTGGTTTGTTTAAAAGCGGGTCCCTCTCCAGTCACCAATAATATGCTGCCACATAGATTAGGAATGCTATTAGGCATACCAATTAAGTATGCCAATCAATGCTCGTAAGTAAAAAAGAGGCAAACAATTAAAAGCTCTTTTTCAAAAAGATAACTATAGTTCTAAAAATGTGATTACTGTCTAAAGTTGTGACCACTATTCTGCTTAAATTGAAATTGTAGTGGTTTATTGGTTTTGAAAATGCCACATAGATGTGGCATAATATTAGACATATCAATGAATAATCTAAACTTTAATGAATAAAATTTGATGCTAAATCAGTCTCGATATTATTATTCACACTTTTATTTCTTAGGGAACAATTATTTAATAAGGGATGATATGTCCTAAACCATATGTAATTATGTATGATAGTAGAATACCTCTGAACCGATAGATCATAGATGTGGTTTGCTACGAATTCGTCATGGCACACCAAAGTCCAAATCAGCAGCATCCAATAATCAGCTACTTGCCTTTTCTTTTTTTGTTTGCTTTGACCAAGTTAAAAAAATGAAGCAATTTAATTTATTATTTTTTATTTGGATTAGTCCTAATTCGTTACTAGCAGTGAGTTTAGAATGAATGTGCTTTAAACATGGTATCACCAAATGAGCACATAAAAACTACTAATACATCAACCACCTAAAAAGATTCAATTGTCAATACTTTTCATTTTGAGTAAACGTGGCAGATCGAACCTTTTTAATGTGAAAATATGTTGGTTTAGGCTTCATGTTGATGCTAATAAGTAATAAGTCAAAATAAGTCGACCTTATTGAAACTAAACAAGTCATATGTGTCGGACATATGCAGATATGCTAAAAGGAGCTCATGGGATAATCATGTTTTTATAAATTTGTAACACCCCTAAACTCTTAGATACAAATAATCGATCACTACTGAGATACAAAATATAACTTTCAGTTACATTTTACACACTAAATATATATAAAAAAATTGCAAATTTTGGACAATGAAATGTTTGGATCAACCCACCCCAACCTTCCAGCTAATCAAAACATGTTAAGGCCGCAGAACAAACCTGCACATTTATCTATCGAAATGGATTCAAAGGCGCAGACAGATGGAAGAATAAAGAAAAAGAGCAACTAAATAGATAAATGAAGAAAACCAAAATCGTGGTTTCATTTAACCATAGCAATCCATTTATCAACAATCCAACATTACTAATTTTAATTCCAGTATATTAGTTGATGACTCTTGATGCAATCAGGCTTCATATCCTTTTTCATTCTAGTTTTAACAACAGTATGTTAGTTCACGACTCTTGAAAGTTACGACTCTTGATGCAATCAGTCTTCATTTCCTTCTCCATCCTTGTAAACCATTCACCAATACGTGTGTTTGCCACTAAATCTTTTCCCACCTCGAGGTAGCGCACAGGTCTCAGAACACCAAACAGAGCAAGATCACCCAAATTGGGTTCAGTACCACCTGGCAGAATATAAGAAATTCAATTTTAGCATATCTCAGTTTAAATATTTTACAAGTTTTCTAGATATCAGTTTCCACGTTTACATAAAACATCACCCTACTTTCAAGTTTCTTCAATCAGACATTTAATCACAAACATATTAGGTATATCTTTCGCTAAACTAACACAGGCTTAATCAACAAAATGCTGGTATTTTGTACTTTCATATATCTTTTATAATAATATACAATAATACAATACACCAAACAAATTAAGATATCAATGTAACTTGATTTGTTTTATGACATGCTATTTTTCTTTGCAGCTTCTATTTTATTTCTATAAAAATATAACGTGATTAAAAAATCTTTTAGTTTTACTTTTGTCCATATATGCCTAATGAGCATTCGGCTAAATATTTGGATGTCAGTTTGTGAGTTTGACGAAGGTAGTAATTGGCATGTTTGTATAAATATTTGTATGTCAACGATATATCTATATGTATGCCGATGTAAATAATGAGAACATGAAAATACTATGTTATCTTTGTTTATTTTGCCTTCCTAAATTAAGAATATGTGTACTAACTAATGGCTACTTCAAAACATAAAAATTGTAATTGAACAAAAGTTTAAAATTAGAAAAGTTTATACGAACCCAGATATTGTCTACCCTTCAAGGCATCCACCCATTCTTCTGCAGCTTTATACAAGAATTCACGATCATTGTTGACTTTATACCCTTTCCATTTCTTTTTCATCATAAAATAATGTTTTATTTTAACCTTGTTTACCATTAAATACATGAACCAGGCATGAGAGTACTTCAATACAAACCTTTCAGAGTCTTCGTAACAACCTGAAATAGTAAGAATCATTTTTACCAACTTCATTAGCAAACTGGCCGGAGTTAATGTCTGGACAGAGGTGCCAATTTCTACCCATTATGGTCAAATCGGGTTATGATCATACACCTGATATTATCTAAGTTAAATAGAAAGGAAACAAGTCAAGTGGGCACAAAGTCACCCAATAAAAATCGTAAATCATTTAAATCAAAGTCACATGTCTGCAAGGTTTTCAGGAATCAATAAAACATAGACACGCCATTCTAACTGTTAGACAAGCCAAAGTTCCATATTCCAACTTATAATCCATCCAAGACTACATTTGTGGAAAGCTTAAAGGATATCCATATGGCTGTCGACAGCAAAAGGCTTGGGTCATCTACTATATGGAGTTGTACATCTCACTTACAGCAGTTATATATTAATGTAAAAAATCAGACAATCAGCTATAGTGTTTTGTTATATACTAGTGTCTCAGAATTTTAAAGATAGGCTATTACTATATGCAGAAATATACAAATATGTAATTTAGAGATATGACATATATTGGTATTCTCAAATACACAATTTGTCAATATACTTCAATTATCCAAAATAATGACAATTTTACCATGACTCCAGGTGTAATCAGATGCTTCAAGAGCCCCAGATAAACTTCCGTAAGTATTCATTATCAAGACAGGCCACAAAGTTGTATCCACCCACCTACAATAAAAGTTGCAGTCAAAAGCAATGCATTAGTTTCGTATATCTCAATTCTCAGTCCACATAAAGGTCAACTCTCTTCTAAATAATATATTCTGGAAGAGACGTGACCATGAACTACATCAAACAATTTCATACTTAATGTAAGACTTCTTCCAGATTAACTACTTTACAAAGAAGGGTCATACCCACGCCACTTCTGAGTAACGCCGACTCTGGATGCATCCTTTTAAACATTTCATCTATAATCCCTGTCAACATTAATCAACACTATTAAAATATAACGAAAACCTTAGTTATACTGATAAATCTTAGCTATGTAGTTGAATAAAGACACAATATTATATGTCATTAACCTGAAGTGTTAACCATTTTTTCACCATCTACCATCAATACCGGCAGTGAATTGTTTTCCCTTGTTGCATCAAAGACCAAATTACAAGCTTCTGTTTCCTGAAGTCAGAGTGAGGAACGACCTCCACAATCTTGTGTGGAATACCATAATATTCAAGGAAGACTGTAACAAGAAGAAAGTCTTCAAGTTAGTTAGAACCAAATAGCAGTAATGCACTGTGATACGGAGTATAACAAAGCAAAGGTTCAGTGGCACTTTATGTGTCACTTGTATACAAGAAATTCAATTCTGACAGTGGCACATTTTATAAAACGTAATCGCGAGTCAATCTGGCTTCAACTTGATATGGGTTACTTCTATTGTGTTGCACTGGTAGTATTTTTCCTTGCTTTTGATTTCTTCTTACCTTAGATGTGACTGACTGAATTAAGTACGGTTCAGGTTTTTCGCTACTGTGACATAGTACTCTCTCTGCTATACTCCATGTTTAAAGTCACAATGTTCAAAGCATGCCTAGATTTCATATATTGTGAGAAGTTATTCTAGTAAACTCTCGTTAATCTCTGAATTCTTTGGTAAGGAGCCATTTAAAACACTCGCTATACAAAAAGAAAAAGAAAAAAATTCAAAAAAAAATTAAAAAAAAAAAAGAAAAAGAAAAAGAAAAAAAGAAACATTTATCGGGTTAGCATATATAACCTGTAAAGTTTGCCCAGGACCATAACTATATACGCTTCGGTTCTTATCTGAGATCATGCTTTAGAAGTGAATGTGGTCTTAGTCATTTATCATCATCATTCTCAAAGCCCTGTTTATGCTTTGATTTGATTACAATTCTATGTTACATTTTAATAATGATACGTTGGATAACAAGCCTCTATATTTGGCAGAATGGCAAGAAACTGGATGCATTTTATGATCTATCCAACATGGTAAAAAAGTGAGTATCGAGGAAAATATTGGCAACTACAAGTCAAACCACATTTAAAGCTAGTTGATTAAAAAAGGTAGTATCATACAATTCTGGTAGCAATTGATTTGTGATATGAGTAGCCTTCAGTAGCAGAAACTATAAATACAAATGAATTTTTACCGCTTTGAACCACAGTTGACCTATTAATCTCGTTTAACAAATGATACAATCTCTGTAACATGTTTATTATTATGTTATATCTGGTGACCCATATTAATACTCTTAAGACCACTATATCGTGCTAAAGACCCATATTAAGAAGAGATGTGTTTATGATCAAATTTTGTTGTAAATGTATTTGTTGATACAAAAGTTGGGCGTTCCTTGTCTTGAGTACCAATTCGGTTATAATACTTGAGACCTGCGTACTAAGAAAACAAAAAGACACCGTTAGGCTTATCGTGGGATTGTTTCCCACGATTATCCTCCGGCGTGAGAGTAAGTAATCGGTTTTAGGGTTTGTAGAAGAGTTAGGGTTGTGATATCGTACCTTTAATGAGAGCCGTGATGCCCTATATATATACACACGAATCCTCGTAGGTTTCGTGTTCCTTACTCCTCGGCGTGTCCGCCTAAATCGGTTATTTGATATATATCCCATAAATAAGAGATATCCTATATCAAAACCATAAATAACTTTGGGTTTGGGCATTCGTGAGCCCAAACCGTCACCATAATAGTCCACACATGGTGGGCTTAAGTACTAGTGACGTTTAATAGTCGGGTTCGTGACCCGAATATAGACTATACGTCATCAGTATTAGTTCTTTTTTGTAAATACAGAGATGAATAGGTGCAAGAGATTAACTGTCACCATCATCTACATAGAGTTGAGATCCATGAATAACCCATACATGCCATAGAACCTATCAACCAATCATAGCCACCCATTTATATTTTCCACCTTTTTTTTCAAAACAACATATCTTGCAAACGGTAAATCTTCAAGCTACAAAAAAAATACCATCGCGACGAGAATTAAATGATCTTTCTATAGATATGCATTGTTATATACTTTCGACGAATTTTTTTTTCGACGAATTTTTTTTTAATTTCCGCCCAGAAAGAATCATATATGATTCGTAAAAATCATATATGATTTGTAAAAAATCATATATGATTCGATTCTTACGAATCATATATGATTCTTATGATTCGTAAGAATCATATATGATTTGTTAAAAGTGAATCATATATGATTCATCATATATGATTTTTCTGGGTGAAAAAAATAAAGTTCATCGAAAAAAAAGTTCGTCGAAAGTATATAACAATGCATGTCTATAGAAAGATAATTTATTTCTCGTCTCGATGGTATTTTTTTTGTAGCTTGACGATTTACGGTTTGCGAAATATTTAAGTTTTAAAAAAAGGGTGGAAGTTTATTTTTTTATTTTGATAAAAAAAAAAGAGTGGTTAAGATTGCTTGATGGGTTCTATGGTAAAAGTTGGATCTATAAAGAACTTTTGACTAAAGAACTTTTGGCTAGTGTTTAAAGCAGCCGACTCATCTTCTACTTGATGCGTTGAGATTTAGCAACTGTGGTTTTTAACCAATATATGTAGATGGCCAAAAGTTTTACCATAGAACCCATCAAGCAATCTTAACCACTCTATTTTTTTATCAAAATAAAAAAATAAACTTTCACCCTTTTTTTAAAACTTAAATATTTCGCAAACCGTAAATCGTCAAGCTACAAAAAAAATACCATCGCAACGAGAATTAAATTATCTTTCTATAGACATGCATTGTTATATACTTTCGACGAACTTTTTTTTCGATGAACTTTATTTTTTTCACCCAGAAAAATCATATATGATTCGTAAGAATCATATATGATTCGCTTTTAACAAATCATATATGATTCGTAAGAATCGAATCATATATGATTTTTTACGAATCATATATGATTTTTACGAATCATATATGATTCTTTCTGGGCGGAAATTAAAAAAAAAATCGTCGAAAAAAAAATTTGTCGAAAGTATATAACAATGCATATCTATAGAAAGATCATTTAATTCGCGTCGCGATGGTATTTTTTTGTAGCTTGAAGATTTACCGTTTGCAAGATATGTTGTTTTGAAAAAAAAGGTGGAAAATATAAATGGGTGGCTATGATTGGTTGATAAGTTCTATGACATGTATAGGTTCTTCATGGATCTCAACTCTTAAACACTATTAGCATGTTCGTAAATGAACCTGTACCAAATGTATACTTGTTTAAGGTCCTTGATTAGCAGGTACTTAACTACACACAATCGAAATTATGTTTCCTCACCCTACATTTAACCGCCCACAATTTCCCGAACTATATCACAGGCAATCAATTATTCACTATTCAGGGGCGTAAACTATGTGTCACAAAGGCATTAAAGTATTGGTCCTAAATGTCATTCTTACAAGTACGGGGTCTCGGAATGTTATTTAGTGTAAAATTAAGTAATCATGATAACTCATTCCTGTATTATTCTCTCACTATTGTTCCATTGAAAACGATCATCGTCTTCTGTTATTGAGGCCCTAATCAAGTCACAATTGTAACAAAATGAAGTTGAACTAAAACTCTATAGTTAAAACTAGCTGTTTGTTTCATATGGTAACATAGATAACATAGTTGTATCTCTAACTCTCAAAGTATCAAGTAAAAAATGACGTTAAAGTAAACGTTAACGCTAAAAACTTCTATTATTTGCGTCTAAAAGAGGAGTATTTAAACAAAATCCAAAAGCTTAAAACTCGCGGCCAAACAGCATATCTATGTTTGCCAACCTGATACTTATTCCTCTGTATTCAAAAGGTCCTAATGAAGTATAAATCGCAACGCAATGAAGTGGCTCTAAATTACTAACGCTATGTTTAGCAAAACTAGTAAAAGCAACAAGTTTGTTTATAAAAGCGTTAGGTAACATACATATCTCTAACTCTTTAAGATAAAGTAAATAACGCTCAAAAGTTTCTTTTATTAGCGTCTCAAACAGGAGGTTTAAACAAAATCCAAAAGATTAACACACGCGCCAAACAAGCATTATACTCTAATCGATAAACGCTCCAAAAACAGGTCGTACTTAAGCACCACATAATTTCAGGTACTGCACAGTGCACAGTGTTTCCCTAAAAAGGAGGTGAACAAAAAACCCGAAACCGATCCAATCCCAAAAAAAACGAAAACCGGTTTCCGTAAAACCGGTTTACCTTGAACCGAACCACTGGTTTGAGAACTGGTTTAAACCTTTTGCTGTCAACCGGTTTGAGAACCGGTTTAAATCAGACCGGTTTAAACCGGTTATGGATCCGCCTTCTCCCAAAACCGGTTTTAAACCAAACCGGTTTTGGATCAAACCGGTTTTCGACTTGTTGACTCAAACCGAAACCGGTTCGGTGTGGAGAAAAACCGGTTTCACATAATATAGACGGAATGCATTCAATTATGGCAATTAAATTATGATTACTACCTTTAACCTTGTTACAGTCAGGATCAGCTTCAAGCTGATGAAGAACGACGTCGTTTGGGACGTACTTTCTTCTGTTATCACATTTCGGTAACTTCTTCACCCGTTGTGTCGCCGTTGAATATGAGAAGTTCCGGCCAACGAAGGTTATTCCGGCGGTGTTGTATGATGCTGTAACTGTTTGGATGAGTGACTGACGGCAAGCGGAGGAGAATGTACGGACGGGGACGTTGGTTGTGGTGGTGGTGGAGAGTGTACGGAGGGTGGTGGCGAGACGGTTGAGTCTCATCATTGTTGGTTGGTGAAGAGTTGTGATGTTCAAAAAAAAAAATTAGAGTTGTGAGTGAGTGAGTGAGAATCTTCTAAAAGGTTCTTAAAATGGAATGAGCCATGAGGATATCATGCGCTCGGTTAAATACATTTAATTTGAAATCATTTTTTTTTTATTATTATTAACTTTTTTCTTTAAGAGGCACACCACCTTATTTTTTCAAAAAATAAGCTACTTAAAAAATAATCTTTTTTGGAAGACAAAACTTATAAGAGATTTAAAAATAATAATAATAATAAAATAAAAAATATCTTTTATCATTTCTGAAAATCAAAAGGTTAAAAATAATCTCTTTTTATATACTCTATCTTCAGCACCATCTTCAATTCCAGCAACAGTTATTTTACCAAATATACCCTAAAAGATAGTGTGAATATCAACAAGCTTTTTTTTAATTAAAACCTTTAAATCTCAATAATCTTTTTTAACTAATCTTACAAACGTAACCCAAGAAATATAGTTAAAAGGTCAGCTGCTAAATCTACATGCTACTGGTTTAAATAAAAAATAATTAATTGTAACTCAGGTTTTTAAAATGTTGACGAAAACGGATGATCGTGATCTGAACGAGAAAACAATAAAAACTAAAGAACTAAAATAAAAAATTGGTGTATGAGGCATGTCAGTTCAGGTAACGAGAAAAGTAGATCATCATCCTCACAGAGAGGGTACCCTATTTTTTCTGACCCGGTCGCTATATTCGATATTCCAATTTAGGTACCTTTCGCCGTTAAGTCTAGTTCAAGTTGGTAAATATGCATGATACGTGCCTCGTGGCCATGGTTATAATTTTTCACAACATGAATCTAGCTGAACTATGAACACTCTTGATAGTAATAATGAAAATAATATGTCAGTTTTAAGTTAGAGACGAAAATGTTGACTAAATTTGTTAAGTGGTTAAAAAATAAGTTGACTTAAAGATAAAGAATTAAACCATTATTTATCCTATATGCACTTATAATTACCAGTGTTCTAAAAGGCGCGTCAAGGCGCCGCCAAGGCGTCGCCAAGGCGCGAGGCGTGGCCTCGGCGCCACGAAATGGACCAAGGCGTGAGGTCTAGGCGTCGTGTGAAAAGGCGTGGAATAAGGCGCGAAAAGGCGTGCAAAGGCGCGCCTTTTTGGTAAGGCGTGGCGTCATTTTTAGAAGCATTTAGGGGATTTATGGATTCGGCTTGAATTTCAAGTATTTGAGTTATTTCTTTCTTGGGCCGCGTAATTTCAAAACTTAATTCCTACTTGGGCATCGTATTTGGGCCTGGCTATTTGAGATTTGGGCTTTAGTATTTGAAATTGCTCTTATAAAATGATATAAAATTATAAATACATAAATTTATAAATATTTTGTTGCCGCCTTAAGCACGCTTTAAGAAACGCCAAGGCTTCGCAAAGGCGCGCAAGGCTTGAGGCGTGGCTGTGCCGCCACGCCACGCCTCACGCCTTTTAGAACATTGATAATTACCAACAAATGCAGTAAAATACATAGAGGTGGGACAAATGAGTAACAAATTGCACCACTGGCCTTTTTTTGAATTGCAAAATTAATTATTTTGAAAATAACATTTGTGGATTTATGTGTCATAACATTATTATGTATTGAGAAGCTCCACTCCCTCAGGTAGGGGTGTTCACGGATCGGGTAATATCCATAATAACCGAAAACCGAAACCGAGACCGAACCAAACCAAACCAAAAAAACTGAACCGAACTAAATATTCGGTTATCGGTTTGGATATGACTTTGGTAATGAATACCGAAAACTGAACCGAAAACCAAATTCATATAAATATATATCTTTCTATGTATTTATATGAAAAAAAATTATTAAAACTTTTTGTTAGTATGAATATAACATTATTTAAGCTTGATTTTTTTTATTTTTTTATTTTTTTATTTTTTATTTTTTTTGGCTAAAAATATACATAATTAAATGAAAAAATAATTAAAATTATGTAATTCGGGTTATTCAGTTTGGTTTTCGGTTATACGGGTTCGGTTTGATTTTCGGTTCTGTTGAATCAAATTTGAATTCGGTTCAGTTCGGTTTTCGGTTTGACCCAGAATTTTTTTTGCTAGGATCACGTTTTACGTAATCTCTCAAGTCTCGGTCATTTCTACTTAATGTAATAGGTTGCTAGTTTATTTATATTTGTTATGTTATGTATTAAGTTAAGTAAATGTCCAATGGGCCTCCAAAGCCCACGACATGCAACATAGGAAGGGAAGGAAGTGTTGCCCTAGACCTTTTCTATAAATACTAAGCTCATGTAAACATAACAATTGTTGGTTATTTCATATATCTAAAGAAACTCTTGCACTTTCATCTTTCATATTGATTTAATCAACCAAACTCTATTCTCATCTTATTTCTTACAAAATCAATACTTGTGTTTACAATATGGTGACCTAACATTTTTTAACCGAACTAACTGAACCGAATAACCTGATAACCAAACCGATGAACATCCCTAGCCCCCTAGCCTCAGGTACTATAAAACTCAAACCAAAAACCAAAAACCCAGGTTAGATCCCAGGCGCATGTTTCACTAACATCCAGGACCAAATGTGTAATAATCCTAAATACGTCTTTCTCTGTGTACACCCTCCATTTTCTTTCATTACAAAATCATGAAATTAAGGCGCCAAATATCTAAAATCAAATTCGATCTCAATCAGCAACCATCAAATCAAACTGAAATCGTATTAGAGTTTCTATTGATTAATTTGCTCTGTTACAATGTCGGTTTAGCGTATAGAGAAACTGGCCTGGTAAACCACCTTTTTGGGCAGACGATGGCTGTGATATTCATGTCGCGTTAGAAAACGTTGTTTTGAGTCGAGGTGATGGTAGTATTGCCAAAGGCTATGATTGTAGGTTGCGTAGGTTAGCGGAACATATGTTGGATGATGATAAGGAGGAAGTACAGGCAGATCGTAGGTAGATTAGACAAGCGGAGATTATTTCGGCTGAGGAAGAGGAGGAGAGGGGATTAGAAAAGTTGGAGATTGAGAAAGATGACAAGGATGCTGGAGGAGGATGAGCGGAGGAGACAGATTAGGGAGAAGTTGTTGCGGAGCACGAAGAAGTGTCGATGATTGTTGAGGAAGAGGACGGGGATGAGAAGGAGGAGGATGATGAATTCGAGACAAATTGGGAGGAAGAGCAGATGGTTCTTATCATAAAGGTGCATTCTTCCAGGATGATTCTGATGGGATTCTCAGGCGTGATTATTCTGCACCAACGGTTGAGGATAAGATGATTTTACTGAAAGTTATGCAAGTTAAGCACTTCGGTCGTACTTGAAGAACAAAGTGGAATAACCTGTACGTACTTTATCCTTTTACGCAATGCATCAGTTAATATCCAGTGTTGTGCATTACAAGGTTGATTACTCCGTATTAGTGTATTACATATTGGGCTCCCAAATTAACTTTTGTTATGATTTATAAGCGGTTATTGGTGAAGTTGGATTTCTGCATTTTGTTATGTAAGACAGTAAGAGCATATGTTTATTTGGTGAATGCTAAAAACTTAATGTTGGGTTCTAGTAGTTAATTTTTGCTGTTTGTAGATTGGGCAGGAAATTTCTAATATTCCCGGTGAAAACATGTAAACGAAGTAGTATGCAAAATTGTTATGCTTTTAATTAGTTGAGCACTCCTCTCTGTATAGCACTACTCCATGTCTTAAATTTTCTTATAAGGACATAACTACATAAGACTAGTTCATTATGAACAACAGCTGAATCGGTTGTCGAAGTCTCATATAATAAGTTTTATTACGTACAAAGGTGTACAAATCCTACCCAAAAAATGTGGCAAATTGCTTGAATTATGTTATTCACTTAAGACGTGAATTTTTGGTGCAACTTAAAATCACAAGGAAGGACTCTACTTTAGATTACGTTCTCTATAATATTTTATGCTTCTTCCTAGGTAGCGATCCTGGGGTATAGGCCACCAGAAGTTCCTCTTGTATCCTGTCACGATGTCACTATTCCACTCCTGTCGATGTACAACCACTCTTTCCTGGACACACTAACATTGACCAGTCAATCCATATTTTCAAGGATGGTGACTCGACAACCACTCTTTTCTGGAGACACTAAGATTGACCAGTCGATCCTTATTTTCAAGGAATACATTCAGTATATATTCATCTCTTCAATTACACACACTCACACACACTATAGTTGATATCTGATTGTTGTTTGAGTGACTTCTCTGATTGACTACAAATCTACTACTTTTCCAAAGTGGTCAAAAGGTGATTAGTTTTTACAGTTGGTGGTTAATCAACATTGCTTTGGATCTTTGTTTACAGATACCTAATGGATTGTCATTTAGTTTCAGGACCCTGCATACCAACTATGGTTCCAATGCTTGATAAAGCTGGACAAGATCCCCTGACTGCAAGTTCAAACTAATTACTATTTCAATTATTTCGTTACAGTATATATTATCATATATCTTATTGTTATGTAAAGGTTATTTACTTTCCAACATCCTAAGAGTCTACCATCTAAAAAGTAGTAATCCCGTGTACCCAGTTTACCTATTTAAGAAGGAAAAATACATATGTTGAGTTTTTCAAACCAAGTGTGAACGATATGCTTCTGAATCACGTGGAAGTAGTACAAACTTATACTATACACAGACGAGGCAATGTCAACCCTTTCATATAAAAGTGGGTCGATCTGGGATAATTTTGTTGCTAATGGGTCAAATGGATACAATTAAAAAAAGACTTAAATATATATAGGAAGAAGTTAAATTGTTTGGAAGTAACGGCGTAATCAAGTGTCTACAACCTCCTAAGTTTCCTCATCGGATAATTTAGATCATTATTTTTAATTATTGTTTCTGAAATCATTTTCATAATATTTGATTATATATGAACTGAAATGAGATCAACCTAACCAGTGTTGACCCGCCTAAAATGTTTATCCGTTTTAACATGTTACCCATCCAACCAATCTGCCGATAGCGAAAACTCATTTGATGAGCCATGAAGGGTGATTGTATGCTTTTTATTTGCCATATACGAAAAAGGTCTTGGTTTGAATTGTTTATTGGCATTTCATTTCAGAAAATGCTCTACGAGGATCCCATCAGAAGAATCACTGCGAGGGTTGCAATAAAGCATGAGAGTACTTCAAGGATATAAGGTCTGTATTGGGGCCCATAACTCGCCACTCCTAATACTGAAAAATGCTTTTTACGTGATGATTTTATATCTGCTTAGTGTATACTTTTAGGACAGCAGTTACAAACCGTAAGTTTTTTGTGCAGAATCATACGTGAATCTTCTTGTATTCTCTTCTGAAACTATGCTAACAGTATTGGACATACTAATGTAGTGCTTTAGGTGTGCCTCTAGGGTTCTAACATGTCGTCAAGCTGTTATATTCTCTTAGTTTCTTCATTGAACCGACCATGTTCTCGAGTATTTTTTGGAGAATAACTAGTTGGAGTTAGACGAACATTAAACGTAAGCCACACACCGTAATATCTCATTTACCATTGTTAAAACGTGACATGATTACACAACACACATGATAAGCGAAGAAAAATAAGTTGACCAATGTAATCAACAAAGTGATTAAGTTAACTAAGTAAAATGCATTGTCATGTCGATATACGAGGGTATATACTAATTAAGTTTAATGGTATATTTGATTATAAATAATGTATTTACCCAAAAATCTATGTATACCACTGTATAATAATCATATTTATTCAATCTCAACTTGTCTGTTTTTATCTTGCTGAAGACTAACCAAATGTGCATACACACTATCCTGCTTGCCAACGAGCACGTCGTGGGTCCCACGCTCGACCACCTTTCCATTTTGCAACACAGCGATACTGTTGGCATTACGTATTGTCGACAGCCGGTGGGCCACCAAAACAGTGGTTCTTCCTTCCATTAACTTATCAAGCGCTTCTTGAACCAGCCTTTCCGAGGCTGTGTCAAGAGCACTTGTTGCTTCATCCAAAAGAAGAATCGAAGGGTCTTTTAAAACAGCTCTAGCTATCGCGACCCTTTGCTTTTGTCCACCTGATAACTGAACCCCTTTGTTACCAACTTCCGTTTTGTAACCTTCGGGCATTCGAGAAATGAAGTCATGAGCATTTGCCAGTTTTGCAGCATTTATGATCTCGATTTCTGATGCCTCTTCGTTCCCATACTTTATGTTTTCATATATACTTGTAGAGAATAAAGAAGGTTCCTGTTGTACTAACCCGATTCTTCGTCTCAACGATTTTAAATTCATCTTTTTGATATCTAAATTATCATTATAATTAAGGGGGCCAGCCTAGTGTAACGGCCAGATTCTTTGTCTTTTTGTGGGGAAAGTTTATTTGGTGAAAAACTAACTGATTTTGGTTAAAAATTTGAATTCATATATTTAGTATGATTAAAACATTTTTCTTTATTACCAAAATTATTTTTCAAAAATATATAATATTAAATAAACTTTGTATTAATTAATTAAATACCCCTTTGATCATGAGATGTATTAAGCACTTGTTTATTCATACCTTAAGTGATTAAGTTGGATATAATGATATAAACTAGCTTAATACTTGTTTACGTAGTAATCTTACGTTTAGTGATTTTCCATTTTGTGATCATCAAAACGTAGAGATATCGAAAAATATAAATAACGTTTTTACGCATTATTTATGTCAACAGGAAATATTTAACGAAATTCTAGTTAGAAAGATTTATAAAAGTTATCTAGTTTTTATCTTGCAATTTCATATTCGAATCTCTCTTACACAACTTTGGGACCAACAAACTTGTTCGACAACATTCTTGCTAACGAATTCCCAAGGGCAACCTACATGGTAAATGGAAGAAGATATGAACAGGGGTATTACTTAGCTGACGGAATTTACCCGCAGTAGTCAACTTTCGTCAAATCCTTCTCGGCCACGACTGACGAGAAACATAGTTATTTTAAAAGGAAGTAAGAAAGTGCACGCAAGGATATCGAATGTGCTTTTGGTGTGCTACAAGGCCGTTGGGGTATATTACAACAACAGGTACGAGCATGGGAAATTGTCAAGATACGACGAATCATGTATACCTGCATTATTTTGCATAACATGATTCTAAAAGATCAAAAGTTTACACTCCGTGAGCATGGCAGAATGTGGGTGGATCCGGCACCAAATTTGAGTCAACAAAGGTGGATCGACAGGTGTGATACGCAGAGACGCAAGACAAGGGAACTTCGCGACGCAGGAATGTATACTCAACTCCAACGAGACCTTATAGAGCATGTTTGGCAGAAACGTCTTCAACGCCAACAACAACATGAAGAAGAATATTCCGAAGACGATGAATAAGTAGTTGTAATTCGTTTGTTTTAATTTCCTATGTTTCGGTTTTTTTTTTAATCGTTGTTCTTGTTATTTTATATTTCGTATTGTAATGTTTAAGTTTTAATGTTATGTGGTTTATTAAATGAATTGTTGGTTTTAGTTTAGGGGGTGAATTTGAAAATAGTTGAGTTAAAGCTGAGTTATTGATGTGGGTGTTTTTTTCTGAGCTAAGGTTATTGTGTTAAAGCTGACGTGGCGCTGACGTGGCACTGAGTTATTCTTTAACTTGAGTTACCACTGTAAGTGCTCTAAGAGTCTACCATCTAAAAAGTAGCAATTTCGTTTACCCAGGCTCCCTTTTTAAGAAGGAAAAATGCATATGTTGAGTTTTTCAAACCAAGTGTGAACGATATGCTTCTGAATCACCAAGAAGTAGTATAAACCTATACTATACAACAGACGAGGCAATGTCAACCCTTTCATATAAAAGTGGGTCGATCTAGGATAATTTTCTTGCTAATGGGTCAAATAGGTACAATAATAATAAGGGATAATTGTTTCAAAATGTAACGAACTTGCCACGTTTTACAATGTTGTGTATGTTGCTTTTAATTTTACTAAATAATGCGAATAATTGCCTAATCAGTCTATTGTGTGTAAAATATAAAGCAACATACACAACATTGTAAAACGTGGCAAGTTCGTTACATTTTCAAACAATTATTTCCTTTGTGTTATTCTAATATAATAAAGGGAATAATTGTTTGAAAATGTAACGAACTTGCCACGTTTTACAATGTTGTGTATATTTTACTAAATAATGCACACAATAAACTGATTAGGCAATTATTCGCACTATTTAGTAAAATTAAAAGCAATAAACACAACATTGTAAAACGTGGCAAGTTCGTTACATTTTCAAACAATTATCCCTAATAATAATAAAAAAAACTTCTTGGAAGTAACGGCGTAATCAAGTGTCTGCAACCTCCTAACTTTCCTCATCGGATAATCTAGTTCATTATTTTTAATTATTGTTTCTGAAATCATTTTCATAGTATTATGATTATATATGAAATGAAAATGAGATCAACCTAACCAGTGTTGATCCGCCTAAAATGTTTACCGTTTTAACATGTTACCCACCCAATGTCCCAACCAATCTGCCAATAGCGAAAACTCATTTGACGAGCCATGTAGGGCGATTGTATGCTTTTTGTTTTTGTTTGCCATATACAATAGAAGTCTTGGTTTGAATTGTTTTATTGGCATTTCATTTCAGAAAATGCTCTGCTAGGATCCCATCAGAAGAATAACTGCGAGGTTTGCAATAAAGCATTAGAGTACTTCAAGGATATAAGGTCTGTACCAGGGCCCATAACTCGCCACTCCTAATACTGAAAAATGCTTTTTAGGTGATGATTTTCTATCTGCTTAGTGTATACTTTTAGGACAACAGTTGCAAACTGTAAAGTGTTTTTGTGCAGAATCATAGGTGAATTTTCTTGTATTCTCTTCTGAGTTCTGAAACTATGCTAACAGTATTGGACATATTAATGTAGTGCTTTTGGTGTGCCTCTAGGGTTCTAACATGTCGTCAAGCTTTTATTTTCTCTTAGTATCTTCATTGAATCGACCATGTTCTCGAGTATTTTTTGGAGAATAACTACATGGAGTTAGACGAATATTAAACATAAGCCACACACCTTAATATCTCATTTACCATTGTTAAAAAGTGACATGATTACACGACACACATATATATAAGTGAAGAAAAGTAAGTTGACTAACGAAGTGATTAAGTTAACTAAGTAAAATGCATTGTCTCGATATACAACGGTATATACTAATTAAGTTTAATGGTATATTTGATGATAAATAATGTATTTACCCAAAAATCTATATATACCACTGTATAATAAAAATATTTATTCAATCTCAACTTGTCTGTTTTTCTCTTGCTGAAGACTAACCAAATGTGCATACACACTATCCTGCTTGCCAACGAGCACGTCGTGGGTCCCACGCTCGACCACCTTTCCATTTTGCAACACCGCGATACTGTTGGCATTACGTATTGTCGACAGCCGGTGGGCCACCAAAACCGTGGTTCTTCCTTCCATTAACTTATCAAGCGCTTCTTGAACCAGCCTTTCCGAGGCTGTGTCAAGAGCACTTGTTGCTTCATCCAAAAGAAGAATTGAAGGGTCTTTTAAAATGGCTCTAGCTATAGCGACCCTTTGCTTTTGTCCACCTGATAACTGAACCCCTTTGTTACCAACTTCCGTTTTGTAACCTTCGGGCATTCGAGAAATGAATTCATGAGCATTTGCCAGTTTTGCAGCATTTGTGATCTCGATTTCTGATGCCTCTTCGTTCCCATACTTTATGTTTTCATATATACTTGTTGAGAATAAAGAAGGTTCCTGTTGTACTAACCCGATTCTTCGTCTTAATGATTTTAAATTCATCTTTTTGATATCTAAATTATCGATGCAAACAGACCCAGAAATAGGGTCATAGAATCTTGATACTAGACCAATAATTGTACTTTTTCCTGACCCACTTGGTCCAACTATGGCGATACTCTTCCCCGACATTATTTTCAAATTTAGATCATTCAGAATGAATATATCTGGTCTTGTGGGGTACGAAAAAATCACGTTTTTAAATTCTACGTCTCCTTTGATATGATCTACCGACGTCGAATCTGGTTGGTCAGGATTTATGGCTGATTTGCGATTTAAAATCTCAAAAACTGACCCAAGCGCTTGTGTTCCCTTAACTATATCAGGTGCAAGTGCTAGTGTTTCAGCTATTGATAAAGCGGTGATTATTAGAACCATGAAAGCTTTAATAATGTCACCAAAGTTGGAACTTTTTTGTTTGATCAATACCGATGCGTACCAAAGACCAAGCGCGTACGAGCAGAAAGCGAGGAGCTGGGAAAAACCATAACCGAAACCTGATATATGGCCACGAAGACGAGCTTGTTTTCCGGGCCGGTTGAGTTCAATTGAGAATTGATTTGATACTCTATCTTCAGCACCAAATGCAGCAACTGTTCGGATGTTAGCTATGGCTTCACGAGCCATTGAAGTAGCTCGGGAATATGAGGCTGTGTAATCTCCACCAAATCCCTTTAGAAAAAGTTGCTGCAGACATAAATAGATAAAATTAACTTTAGATGAACTATAAGGTCAAACGGAGTACTTTTTGAGAAGAAAGTTCATCGATATGCTGTGTTCGCAACAAATGCTATTAAGGGGAAAAAAAGCTCTGATGACATATGTAATAAAAATTCATGTCAAAGTCTGATGTTGAATGTAGTATATTTGACCTAAAAAAGTCAAACTATATAACAATGTGACTGTGAGGAAACATAAGGTCTAACCTCAGTTATGGAAGCTCCAATTAAAAGGGGAAAGGTAGAAACAATGACTAATGCTATTCTCCAGCTCAAAACAAAAGAGATCACAAATGCCGTCACAGTGAGCGCTATATTTTGTATAATTGTTGATAGACGATCAGCCAATGCACTTCTTACTAATGTTGCATCAGCAGCCAATTTTGACATAAGTGAGCCAGTAGAATTTTCATCCTTGTCAAACCAACCAACCTCATTCCTAAGTATAGCTGAACAAAACATAAAAAGCTAGTTAGCCCTTAAGACGAAAAAAAGCAAATCCAACAAGCAGTTCCAAAACTGAATATGAACTGATTATTGCAACTAAACATCACTATAATCCAATAAGCAGTTCCAAATCACAAATCCAAACACTGCCTAAAAGTTATAATCAATTTGTAAATGATATTGATCATGAATAAACAAAAACAAACCTGAGAACATGGATAAACGGACCCTAGCAGTGAGGCGTTCTCCCATCAATGTATAGAAATAATGCTGCAACATATATATAGGTATAGTTACAACCCCAGCTGCAACAAAAATGAAGGATGCATGTTGCACATCCTCTCGGATTTTGGAATTATTCCGCGAATAAAAAGCAGTCAAGATGTATGTTATCCCAAGAGCAAATAAAGGAGCTTGCATGCCCGCTAGAATTGCACCCACAGATCCCGCCACTGCATAAGGCCACTCAGGTTGATTTAGTTTAACAAGGTCCCATATTGATGGCGTGTTCTTCGAAGATCTTGATGATGCTTGTTTTTCATCATTCGGTTGCACTGTTTTTGTTTCTGACGAGTCAACTTCTTGACGATCGGAATCTTGCCTAAAACTGGTTGCATCTTTTGTACTTATTTTGCTTGTGGGCTCTGATGCTTGGACACTTACTAGAGCTGAATACTCCCCACCTTTAGAAATTAAATCTAAATGGCTACCCTTTTCAACCACTTGACCATTTTTCAAAACGATGATTGTGTCAACGTCTCTTATTGTGGATAATCTGTGTGCCACAATAATTGTTGTCCGGTTTGACATGACTGTGTTTAACGACTGTTGGACAATGAGTTCTGATTCTGAATCAAGTGCACTTGTGGCCTCGTCTAGTAGTAATATCTTTGGGTTTCTTAGTGTGGCTCGTGCTATAGCTATTCTTTGTTTTTGACCTCCTGAAAGTTGGGTTCCTCCTTCGCCTACTTGAGTGTTATATCCATCAGGTAACCCTTGAATGAACGAATGAGCATTTGCAGCTTTAGAAACTTCAATTATATGGTCCATATCAGCATTGGGTTTACCATACAAAATGTTTTCGGCTATGGTTGTGGCAAACAATGCTGGTTCCTGACTAACCAATCCCATAAGCCCTCTTAACCAACCCAACTGGAGATTCTTGATATCATGGCCATCCAACAACACTTGTCCTGAAAATTTGTAACAAAATCGGAATCAGATACTGCTAAGAGGCAAGTCAATGTGATGTGGAACAGGTTGAACAAATCATAAAGACATTCACGAGTGCAAATTTGTAGATAAACATGTCAACTATTGACAGAATGACAATGAACAATCGTATTTTATTAGATACCTGAAGTGGGATCATAAAAGCGCTGAATCATAGAAATGATGGTGCTTTTTCCCGAACCACTGGGACCAACAACTGCAATTTTTTTCCCAGCAGCAACAGAAAAGCTCAGATCTTCAAATACCATATTTGGTCGAGATGGATAAGCAAAACAGACCTCACGAAATTCAATACTTCCATCCACTTTTGAGAAGGCCATCCCAGCTTTTGACTTATTTGAACTGCCAACATCTTCCTTAAGCATGCTTACAATGTTTGCTGCAGCAGCCTTACCTTTAGCAACGGCTGCAAGGTTTGGTGCAGCCTGACCAAGAGCACTACAAAATACAAATCAGGTATCATTATCTTATTCGTACCATATTTCACTAAGAATCGTTTTTGACATATAAAACAGAACTTGAAACTTACAATCCACTGAAGATGACATTGATGATTGTTGTGAATGCTTTGCCACCATTTGTGTGACGGTGTTGGACGAGTATGCCAGCATACCAAAGTAGTAGAGCCCACGCACAAAACAAGAGTGCATATGTGAAGCCAATACCGAATCCTTTTGCAAGCCCACTCTTTTTCCCTAGTTTCAGTGCATTTTGTAGTGATCTAGAGTACAAATCAATCGCTTTGTTCTCTCCCACAAATGAATATACAGTACGAACCTGTGATATATTCTGAAAATTACAGATACACAAAACAAAATTCGTTAGCTACAAGGTTCATGGCCGGACCTTCATAAAAGTCAAAGTATGCACAGCAGTTCCTGTACATGTGGCAAATTTTGACATAGCTACCTTAGACATGTCGAATGGGACAAATAATTATTAGAGAAGCTAAAAATTAAACGGGTCCAAGGAGACAATGGATTGTACAAGTCAAACTAGTCGGGAATCGCACATAGTCTCATTTTATGTAAAACATCGTAAACCATTTTTATTTCAAGTTTACTTGAATTATGTTTTGCAAGTTGTTTTGTTATACCTCCTCTGCAACTTTCCCAGATTCAGCATAAGCGGCCTCACTTTTCTCGGATAAGGTAGACATGACCATAGTATAAGCTCCACCGGCAAAAGCAATGAGTGGGACAATGGCCAAAGTGAGGAGTGTGAGCTGCCAAACTGAAGTAAATCCCACGACAAACCCCACAATGAACTGGGAAAAATATCGTAAACCATGGCCTATCTGCATTTTATCCAAAAGAAAAACTTACCAAATAAGTTCATGTAATCCGTCCTACGTAAAGTAACTTCTTAAAGAGATATCTTGATATGGATATTTCAACCCGTTTGCTAATGAATGGTTGATTTGGGTTGTGTATATGTGTTCTATCTCAAGCAGCTCAAATAAACCTTTTTTTCAGCTATTCATCTTCCTATCATTCTTTTCAAATCGCGTAATACTGTTTTTGTATCCATAAAGATCACAATATATCAATTATTGTAAAATGTAAAAGTGGACATAAAACTATATTTGGGACAATCTAATCCAACACATACAGCCATTTGACCTGTTTCAACCCGGGCTCATTTTGACCCAGTAAACAACCCCTTAACATTCCGGTTTTGTTGTACCTTGTCACCAATCGCGTCTTGCACAAGTATTGCATCACTGGATATGTGGAAAAGTATATTTTTATCCTTAGCTACGGTGTCAAAAAACTTAATATCCTTTCTCAACACAGATTGGAGATATTTGGAACGCAGACGCGCTGTTTGCCTTTCTCCAGTCTGCATCCAGCACGCAACACCTATAAATTACCATATTGACTATCAAGAAAACAGAACAGATTTTGACTCAAAAAGTCAAATCAAAGAGAGAAAAAAAAAATACCAATCCATGATGATACAAAAACAACCAGTCCAAGATAAACTAAGTACAGCGAATTCTGCACAAGAAAATGCAGTGTAAAGTTTACGACAATCAGTTAAAAAATTGTGACAATAATAAACAAAGTAATGAAATTTACCTTAGAAACTTGCGAAGATAATCTATGAGGATGTTTAGCCAAATGACCCAAAGAATCAATCATACGACCGAACAAAACAAAGAAAATCGGAAGTGCAGCACCATGAACACAACATCCAATGCTACCAAATAACATTAGAAAATAATCCCATTTATCGGCTGCGTAAAATAAGCCCGAAAATGAACCAGATTTATCAGCTTCAATTGATTCTGATTTTGAGTCCACTTTTGGAGTTGAGATTTCAGCTGAATCTTGGTTAGACATTGTGAAGCTGTTTGCAAAAAGAGAGTGTAGTAAATGAAGAATAAAAGTTGGTTTCTTTTACTTACAACATGCATAAGATGATATCAATTTCCCGCCAATAAATGAAGCAGATTACAGTTGGCCAACTAACAATGCGGCTTTACTTTCTAAAACATTTAGTAACACTTTAAATGGCTTAGAGGGCTGGAAACATTATAGAAAAAGGTCAATATAATGTCGTAACTATTAATGAAAACCTCATTTATGGAATGGAAAAAGCTATTTTTCCTCCTACAAATTGTTCAAAATTGATGGTTTGGAATAAATAACTTTGGATGCAGAGAGAGAATGAGTGGAAAAAATATATATAATATAGTTGTGTGTGTAGGAGGATATTGTAAGAGGCTTTAGCAATGCTTTTATAAAATATACATAATGCAAAATAACCAAAAACACAACCTTAAGCCCACAAACCGGATTTGGGCCTGTTAACATGTCACCCGAGTCGAGAAAACACGAAAGCTCAGACCGGAATAGAAAACTTAAACATTAAAATTATAACATCCGACCAACAAGCGAAGACAAATATTCAAACAACATCAAAGGCAAAACAAAACAACGATCATTGGTCGACAATAGTGGCTTATTTGACCAATTTTTTAATTTATAATTTTTTTTTATCTAATCATAACGTTTAGAGGATCCCAAAAGTACAATCCGTGTGATAAGAATCGTCCAACATTAGCGTAGATCTAAAAAAACAAATAGGATTTTTTTTCTTCAGCAATCCACATCCAGCAGCGTGTGGCAAACTATGGGGTCTTTTCCGACGACATGGTTTGTGCCAACTTAATACGTCAAATAGAAACACCACTAGAGGTTGCAAGATAGGTGGGTTGAGTAACGGTTTTCGCGTTCAAATGGGTCAAATTTTAGTACACTCGAATTGGGGTGGGTTAACCAGCAAACACATTTGTGAGCATTTTCTAATACATTTTCTTACAACATGATTCATTATTGGTCTAAATTTTATGTAATAAGAGGGCGTATGCATTAGAATATATTTTGGTAAATTTTGAACCGTTTGATCCTTTCCCCTTTCAGCTATATATGTTTATATTTAACCGGTTTCAGATAAAACACAATCCCAACCTACCCATTTATAAGGTTAATAGGTCGAAACCGCTACCTAATTTAGCCCCTGTTATCATAATATGTCGATTATCACAACTACTACCGGCCCTCATGCCAATAATGTCATGCTATGGCTGAGGTTTAATCATCTTAATCAAAGCTAATAACCACTAACTAAGGCTACACATTAATTGAGC
This sequence comes from Artemisia annua, assembly GCA_014162995.1. Taxonomy (NCBI): domain Eukaryota; kingdom Viridiplantae; phylum Streptophyta; class Magnoliopsida; order Asterales; family Asteraceae; genus Artemisia; species Artemisia annua. The sequence goes on along the minus strand of LBNU01011565.1, from coordinate 99,771 downwards.
TTATGGACCACATACAGGCACCAAATTTGAAGGCTGTTTAACACAAAGAAAGTGAATGCACAAAAGTGGATCTTTAAGTCTAGCGACATAGATCAGCTATAGCAGTTTTGGTTAAATTATAACACGGTTTTTCCACATCATGTACAACTATCTATACATGGAGTTAGTTCACATTGATGTCTATATTTCCTTACAGTGTTATGTGCAAACTGACACCACAAGCACTTAAACTTGTACTACAGCAAAGCCGCATCATCGGTCACATTCTTGTAAGATCATTGACCCTACAAAGAAAGATGAAAAAACTGGGAAAATATGCAAATATGTACTCGTATATTTTCATTAAGAAACATGACAGATCATATATATGGTAGTAGATACTTTAGCTGTCTTGATATGGGCTAGCTAAAACATTAATAGCATTGCACATGACAATCATAATAAACGAACCTTTTATAACCGGAGAAATGTATTCCAACCGGGGCCGTCTTTTAGGGTGGTCGAAGTGCGCGATAGCCCACCGCCAAATTACTCATGCCACTTTTTACCATTGTATGTAGCCTTCTTTTTTTTTCCCAATCTGTCAATGAACTTGCAAAATCCGTTCATTGCGTGTAGCGGTGACCTGTTTGACCTGCTGGAGCAGGTTAAGCTAACGATCGTTAGGTTTATCATTGCAATGTTAGTCCTTTAGACTAACGATCGTTTATTATGGCTACATATAATGACAAAAAATATCAAGTTAGATGACTTTCATTATTTTTAAAATTTATATACGTTTTTTACACGTTTTTGCACATATTTTTATACACGTTTTTATACACACATTTTTATATACGTTTTTATGCATGTTTTTATACGGATTTTTATACACACATTTCTATACACGGTTTTATGCACGTTTTTATACACACGTTTTTATGCACGGTTTTACACACGTTTTTAAAATGTTTTAATACATACATTTTTTACACACATTTACACACGTTTTTATACACACGTTTTTATATACGTTTTTATATACACATTTTTATGTCGTTTTTATACACACGATTTTATACACGGGTTTTTATACACGTTTTTATAAACACATTTTTATACACATTTTTATACACATATTTTTATGCATGTTTTTTATACACATTTTTATACACACATTTTATGCATGTTTTTTTATACACATGTTTATACACGTTTTTATACACATATTTTTATGCATGTTTTTTTATACACATTTTTATACACACGTTTTTACACACGTTTTTATACACGTGTGTAAAAACGTGTAAAAAAGTTAAATTAAAAAAGTAAAAAAAAAAGTTAAATTAAAAGTGTGTAAAAAACTTATATAAAACGTGAAAAAATCATATGAAAAACTCGGTCACCCCGAGTGTCATCTAGCTTAAGATAGCTCGTAGACTTACACTTAGTTAGTTAGCGTAATATCTTGTGGAGTTGGGTCGGGTCTTTACCCACTGTCTGCTCACTCCACAGCCCATATAAGGCATTTATTTGTAACTATAAATACCCTTTCCCACACAAGGGAAAGGGTTGGATGTTCATTTTGCTTTGAAGCTAATATTTTTCACTTTCTCTCTCTAGAATATCCCAACCTTACTTTCTTTATCTAGGAAATCGACTTGAGCTTAATCTTCACCTTGTGTTATGATAACCAATATCCTACAAAAACGTATATAAAAACATGTAAAAAAGATAAATTAAAAACGTGCGTAAAAACGTATGTAAAAAACGTGTAAAAAAGTTGAATTAAAAGTGTGTATATAAACGTGTGTAAAAACGTATATAAAAACGTGTAAAAAAGTGAAAAAAGGTGTGTATATAAGCGTATGTAAAAACGTATATAAAAACGTGTAAAAAAGTGTAAAAAAGTTAAATTAGAAGTGTAAAAAAAGTTAAATTAAAAGTGTGTATAAAAACGTATGTATAAAAACGTGCATAAAAACGTGTGTATAAAAACGTATATAAAAATGTGTGTATAAAGACGTGTGTATAAAAACGTGTGTAAATGTGTGTATAAAAATGTATGTATTGAAACATTTTAAAAACGTGTGTAAAAGCAGCATAAAAACGTGTGTATAAAAAACGTGTATATAAAAACGTGCATAAAAACATGTATACAAATGTGTGTATAAAAATCCGTATAAAAACATGCATAAAAACGTGTACAAAAACGTGTGTATAAACGTGTATAAAAATATATATAAAAACGTCTGCAAAAACGTGTAAAAAACGTACATAAATTTAAAAATAATAAAAGTCATCTAACTTGTTACTTTTTGTCATTGTATGTAGCCATGATAAACGATCGTTAGTCTAAAAGACTAACATTGCAATGATAAACCTAACGATCGTTAGCTTAACCTGCCCCAGCAGGTCAAGCAGGTCACCGCTACACGCAATGAACGGATTTTGCAAGTTCGTTGACAGATTGGGAAAAAAAAAGAAGGTACATACAATGGTAAAAAGTGACAAGTTAAATACATTTTCAGGTAATTTGCCCAATTTTCATTCAATAAAGTTTAGATGATATGTACAAGACTTTCTACGTAAATAGTTCTCATTGTATGTTTTAGTCTTTGAGGCCTATTTTCAAGTTTCGTCCAGGGCGCGGCGTCTGAAAACCCGGGAACAGCCTTGATTGTAACATACGACATATTATGAGAAGAAAAAAATAATTATTTTGAAGCTAACAGCATAGAAAAAAAGTTGTTCCAGTTCATGTAATCAAAGCTACAGAGCTTCGAAAGCCTTAAATTGAGCTTGAAATTGAGTGTCCTTGAATTGAGCCTGTCGTATCTTTCCCAACCCAAGACGACAAGGTGATAACAGAACTACGGCAACTCCGGAACGCATCATGCGGTTTGTTTCAAGGCTTAGGTTATGGTCTAGGAGAACTCATGCGACTATTGGCGTTGGGGAAGCCATGCGTTAGGTAAACCAACCGCACATTGCAAGCGAAGGGGTCATCACCAATATAGTACGTATTAATTAAGTTTGTCCAATTACTTAATGTATAATAAGATGCATAAAGCCAAAAAACTTTACTAATGACGTATAGTCCGCACTCGGGTCACGAACCCGACCAATGGACGTTACTAATACCCAAGCCCATCACGCGTGGGCTATCATGATAAAGATTTGGGCTTACAAAGGCCCAAATTCGAACCTATTATTTATGGTCTTGATATAGGATCTCTTAATTATGGGATAGGGATCAATGGACCGAATAAGGTGGGATACGCCGAAGGGTAAGGAACACGAAACCAACAAGGATTTCGTGTGTATATAAAGGGCATCTCGGCTCTCATTAAGGTATCATCTCATAACCCTAACTCTTCACTAAAACCCTAAAACCGATTACTTACTCTCACGCCGGAGGATAATCGTGGGAGACAATCCCACGGTAAGCCTAACGGTGTTTTTTGTTCTCTTAGTGCGCAGGTCTCAGCATCAAGATCCAATTGATACGGGAATAGGAATCCAAACAAGGAACGCCCAACTTTTGTATCAACAAGTGGCGCCATCCGTGGGACCACACACTAAGAACTCTACTAAGAACTAGAATGACAAAGCACGGAAACTTAAACCAGCGGACTCCGCAGGTGAAGAAAACGTATGGCGACCTACAGGAGAAGAAGCAGCAAAGTGATTCAGCCCCTAAGCAGGCCTCTGGAACAACCAGTGCGCCCAAATACCAAGGATCAGGCTCAGATCTGATCTGTACGACAATAGGACCGCTCACAGGGACTACCCAGGCCACTACGACAACCACTAGCGCGGAAGATCTACAGCGCACTCCTTTCACCACCCCCCACCAAACGGTGCCAGAAACAGACCCCACTGAGCCGCCACGTGCGCCTATTCGAAACAAGGGCCCTGATTTGGAAACAGACATCCTCGCGCTAGAAGGAGTCGCGCCTGAACTAGCGCCAAGTGATTTCGTGTCTCAAAACTATGAAACCTTGGCTGCCCTTATGCAAGAGGAAGCGAAAAAGAGGTCAAGTCAGAGCCTGCAAGCCCGGCTCAACTTCGACCCTGAGTATGAAGCATCTCCACCGCGTCACCGAAAGGAGAGGCGCGAGAAGGATAGCCGCCGACCCCCAGTGTTTACTAGGATCGGAAGGAAAGTTGTGGATGATGAAGCAGCTGACTTACAGTACCTGGAGGAGCACGAAGACGATGGATGGCGTACCAATGCCCACACTAGGCTTGGTAGTCGCAGGGTTCATGATAGACTTGGGCGACAGCGCTCCCCAAGCGAAAGCCCTTCAAGCTCGGATTCCGAGGACAGTCGACGCAAGCGCCGCAAAAGAGTAAGCTTGTCCTCAAGTGACTCCTCGGACAACGAGGACGAAGAAACAGGACACTGGAAGTCCAGGAAAAGATACCGCGACCAGGAGGACGAAGATATGTCTCGTCCCTGGCGCCGCCAAAAGGTTGACGCATTCACTCGGCGCATCAGAGATTTTTCAGAAGATAAGAGAAGGCGCATGCCCGCTAATGTTAAAACTTATGATGGGACAGGTGATCCTGACGACCACCTAAAATTTTTCGAATCAACCGCTACCATCGAAAATTGGCCACAACCCGTGTGGTGCCACATGTTTAATTCTACATTAGTAGAGAATGCGCGAAACTGGTTCAGTAAGCTGCCACGTAGAAGCATCGATGGGTTTGAAGAGTTGCGGAAGGCGTTTCGCTTGAACTTTACTCAGAGGAAAAAGTGCGCCAAGAGCCCTGTCGAGCTTGCTAGGGTAAAACAACGCCAAGGGGAATCCACAAGCGATTATGTGGAGCGCTATAAGGACGAATTCATACATGTCAAGGCATGCCCCGAAATACTAAAGATCTCAGGGTTTATGAACGGAATCAATAACTCAGAACTTATAAAAAGGTTAAACGATAGGGTTCCCCAAACCTTTGACGAATTTATGAAGCGCACGAGGTCCTTTATCCAAGGAGAAGCCGCAGCTGCGGATAGCAAGAAAGGCTACTCAAACTATAGGTCACAAGAACAGCCCAGGAGACAATCCAACGACCAGAGTAGCAACCGTAATAAAAGCTACCGCAGTCAGGGGGCGGACGAGAGAATGACAAGTATACCCCACTAACGAAGACTCCAAAGGAGATATTTGCGACGGAAGGCGCGAACTTCCCGAGACCCCCACCGATGCGCACCCCAGAAGAGCGGCGCGTAGGGAACGGGTACTGCGAGTATCATGGACAGAAGGGCCACACCACCAATGAGTGTGTCCAGTTGCGCCAACTAATTGATAAGCTAGTAAAAGAAGGCAGATTGGATCATCTAGTTAAGAACATCAAGGATGGGAAAGACAAACAAAAGACCGGGAGCAAGAAAGAAGCACCTAAGGACAAGGCTGACACCATCTACATGATACAATCATGGCAGCGAAAGACTAGGCAAAAGGTCAGCCAAAAGTTTTCTTATGGAAGCGAAATCTCTTTCCCCACCTTGGCTGCGGACAACGCAGTAGCGGAGCCACTCACCATCGAGATAAGTGCGGGGGGTCACGATATCCACCGCATGTATGTCGATGGAGGGGCATCCGCAGACATAATGTATGAACATTGTTTCAAAAGATTGCGACCTGAGATACGAAGTCAGTTGAGCCCGGCCACGACGTCGTTGACTGGCTTTACGGGAGAAAAGATATGGCCCATGGGGCAAATACGATTACTAGTTGCTGTTGGCAATAAAGAACACTCCACGGCGGCCTGGATGAATTTTATGGTGATCAGATCTCCTTCGCCATACAATGGCATTATTGGAAGACCAGGAATATCAGCCATACGCGCGGTACCATCCACAGCACATGGGATGCTCAAATTCTCGGTAGAAGGCAGCATTGTCACCCTCTACAATACCACCGTACCACCTAGAGAGTGTAACACGATTACATGTGAGACGACACACACTCCAGAACAGCGCGCAGCTAAAGTATCAAACCTGAAGGTCGCAATTCATCCTGATTACCCGGAACAAGAAGTATCGATCGGGGGGTCGCTGTCTGATAAAGGCAGAGCGGCCGTGTGTGCGCTCTTGCAAAGGAATCTCGATATCTTCGCATGGGAACCAAAGCACATGACTGGTGTGCCACGCTCGATTACAGAACACAAGTTGAAAATCCGACAAGGATACTCCCCAGTACGGCAGAAAAAGCGCGGCCAGGCCCCAGAGCGCGCAAAAGCCATTCTGGAGGAGGTACACAAGCTTGTGGACGCAGGTATCATGCGAGAAGTCTATTACCATGACTGGCTCTCCAATCCAGTGATGGTCAAAAAGAGTGATGGTAGTTGGCGGATGTGCGTGGATTTCACTGATCTCAACAAAGCATGTCCACAAGACTGCTACCCACTACCAGAGATAGACTGGAAGGTAGAATCTTTGTGCGGATACCCCCTTAAATGTTTCTTAGACGCATACAAAGGGTACCACCAAATCCAAATGGCTAAAGAAGACGAGGAAAAAACAGCCTTCCACACAAGCCAAGGTGTCTATTGTTATACAAAGATGCCTTTTGGCTTAAAGAATGCGGGCGCCACCTACCAGCGATTAGTAGATACTGCATTTGAAAAGCAAGTGGGCCGCAACCTAGAGGTCTATGTTGACGACCTTGTCATAAAAAGCCATACCGAAGACGAATTGGTGCGCGACATTGAAGAAACATTTAGAACACTAGGAAAGATCAACATGAAGTTAAATCCTAAGAAATGCGCTTTTGGCGCTACAGAAGGCATGTTCCTTGGATACTTGATAGAGCCTGATGGCATTAAGCCATGCCCAGAAAAAAAAAAGGCTGTCATCCAACTCCCTTCACCACGCACGTTGAAAGAAGTCCAGTCTCTGAATGGAAAACTAGCCGGGTTGAACAGATTCCTGTCTAAATCAGCAGATAAGTCACTCCCCCTCTTTAAAACACTTAAGAAGTGTACAAAAAAGGGAGACTTTCGTTGGACTACGGAAGCGGAAGAAGCTTTTACATAGCTTAAGCAACATATAGCAGCGCTTCCCACGCTAGTCGCACCCCGACCAGGGGAAGAGTTAATTGCATACTTGTCTGCGACTCATGGAGCAGTCAGCGCGGTGCTACTGACAGATAGGAACTCCGTACAAACACCGGTATATTTTGTAAGCAAAGCACTCAAGAAGACAGAGATTAACTATAGCGCAATGGAAAAGTTGGTCTTGGCGTTAGTATTCGCCGCCAAAAGACTGCGCAGGTACTTTCAAGCACACCCAATAGCGGTGATCACGGACCAACCTATCAAGCAAGTTATCTCCAAACCCGACGCATCGGGGCGATTACAAAAGTGGAGTGTGTTGCTAGGCGAGCATAACATCTCTTATAGACTACGCACTGCGGTTAAGGGGCAGATACTAGCAGACTTCATCATCGAAAAACCAGACACTGATGCTGCACCTTCACGGAGCGAGGTAGAACTACAAGAACCATGGGTCCTATTCACGGATGGATCTTCATGCGTGGACGGGTCGGGCGCAGGCCTTATCCTCACCAGTCCAGAAGGAATGGAATTCACTTACGCACTGCGCTTTGAATTCACAACCACGAACAACGAGGCAGAGTATGAAGCCCTAATTGCTGGATTACGCATTGCAACTCGAATGGGTATACGCAACCTAAAAGCAAATGTGGATTCCTGATTAGTAGCCAACCATGTGTTGGGCGAATATGTGGCTAAAGAGGATAACATGGTTCAATACCTCGACAAGACCAAGTCACTAATCCAGGGTTTTGACAGGTTTACCATTAAATAAGTTCCTAGAGGGGAAAACAAAAAAGCGGATGCACTAAGCAAGATCGCATCTACAAGCTTTGCGCACCTGTCAAAACAAGTATTGGTGGAGATCCTAAAGAACAAATCCATCTCGGAGATGGAGATATCTACGGTGATAGAGGAGCAGGATCCTACGTGGATGACCCCTATCATCGAATTTATAAGCAAGGGCATATTGCCCCATGAGCAGAAGGACGCTCGACGGATACGGCGCACAGCGCAGAGGTTCGAACTTCGAGATGGTATCCTATATCGGCGCTCATTTCTACAACCATGGCTTCGGTGCGTTGGACCTCTTCAGGCAGATTACGTACTCCGAGAGATCCACGCCGGTTCATGCAGTATGCACTCAGGACCACGGTCCATTGTAGCACGAGCCTTGCGGTCAGGATACTACTGGCCCACTATGCATCGCGATGCGCGTGATGTGATAAAGAAATGTAGCGACTGCCAAGTTCATAGACCCATCCCGCGCCAACCACAACAAGAGCTAACGCCTATTACTTCGCCATGGCCATTCTATAAGTGGGGTATCGACATTGCGGGCCCCTTCTCTGTTGCAGCAGGGGGACTGAAATTTCTTATTGTGGCTATAGACTACTTCACTAAGTGGATTGAGGCAAAAGCAGTGGCGACAATCCCTGTCGAGCTTGCTAGGGTAAAACAACGCCAAGGGGAATCCACAAGCGATTATGTGGAGCGCTATAAGGACGAATTCATACATGTCAAGGCATGCCCCGAAATACTAAAGATCTCAGGGTTTATGAACGGAATCAATAACTCAGAACTTATAAAAAGGTTAAACGATAGGGTTCCCCAAACCTTTGACGAATTTATGAAGCGCACGAGGTCCTTTATCCAAGGAGAAGCCGCAGCTGCGGATAGCAAGAAAGGCTACTCAAACTATAGGTCACAAGAACAGCCCAGGAGACAATCCAACGACCAGAGTAGCAACCGTAATAAAAGCTACCGCAGTCAGGGGGCGGACGAGAGAATGACAAGTATACCCCACTAACGAAGACTCCAAAGGAGATATTTGCGACGGAAGGCGCGAACTTCCCGAAACCCCCACCAATGCACACCCCAGAAGAGCGGCGCATAGGAAACGGGTACTGCGAGTATCATGGACAGATTGGCCACACCACCAATGAGTGTGTCCAATTGCGCCAACTAATTGATAAGCTAGTAAAAGAAGGCAGATTGGATCATCTAGTTAAGAACATCAAGGATGGGAAAGACAAACAAAAGACCGGGAGCAAGAAAGAAGCACCTAAGGACAAGGCTAACACCATCTACATGATACAATCATGGCAGCGAAAGATTAGGCAAAAGGTCAGCCAAAAATTTTCTTATGGAAGCGAAATCTCTTTCCCCACCTTGGCTG
>LBNU01011565.1:75607-90060 GCA_014162995.1 Artemisia annua | reverse complement strand
AATGATGCGAGCCACGCAGAAGATACAGGAAAACTTGGACTAAAGTGGGAAGGACCCTATGAGGTCATTGAAGCACTAGGAAAAGGCGCGTACAAGCTGCGTGACATGGATGGCCGTGAGCTACAACGCACATGGAATATTTGCAATCTCAAGAGATGCTATCTTTAGGAAAGGTTACGGCCCCGCGCACGGACACCTCCGCGCTTTAGTAAGTGCTCAATAAATATCCGTGTATTTACATTTTGTTTCATATAGGCCAATGTCTTTCTTTTCCCAAAAACTTGCAAGCATTAATTAAATGTCGCGGTTTCTAGCTAACTCCGCGACACACTTCACTTTGTTGTTTACATATTATTTATGTCTCAATATTGTTGTTATATTACCTTTTGCCTACATGGCGTGCATGCACTTATAAACCCACGATGGTAAAGGATGAGTAAACCTACTAAATAACTAGTTGAATAAGAGGGTTGCAAACCCATCAACATCGGATCACACATCCTTGTTAAACACCTTACTCTCAAGACGTTGGAGTAAGTTCAATGTACATCCCACGACGGATACGCAACAATGCACACTGTGCGCGTTTAACAAATTAGGAGTCAAGAATCTTGACTCCTTGATATGGTATTCGCAGTACGCTGCATGTCAACCCATACACTTGTGAATTTCATATATATTCGCATATACATTAAGTTATGAACTTCATACACGATTATGTTATAAGTGATTATAGATTCCGGTAATCTTTTTAAGGGCGTTTATATAACAGTTTGATTCTTAGACATAACATAGACGTCTTTTATGCAAAGACAGATAACTAAGTACAAACATCATAACCGCAATCACATTTAATACAATATGCGTACAATCGCACTTTCAAAATAACATTTTATTATGGACTACGAGTTCATACAAAGTATAGATTCAACATGCACATGTGCAACAAAATGTTAATCTATTACAAAACATCACAAAGCCAAACAGCCTAAATACTATGGGAGCGTCTAAGCTCTGAGCTGCCAACCCGGTACGCAGCACTCCCAGCTTCCTCAAGCTTCTTCAACAGATCACTATCCTTGGGTGACACTGTCGCCACGCTAACAGGTACTCCATCAGATCTTTGTGTAGTTGTGTCGACTTCCAGCACTTAATCACGCCTTGATTTACCTTCTTGCTCTAAGTAAGATTCAAATTAAAGCTTGAAAACTTTATCGACTGACTTGGAATCCTTTAGTCGACCGTTAGTATTGACTTTGACTTTGGAAACCCTCTACAGCAAATCACCTACTGTACTGATCAGGACTTGGATCCCTTGGAGATTCGGACTGACTTTGGAAAACTTAGTCGACCAGCTGGAACACCTTCTGTATTAGACCAGACTTCGGAAACCCTTATCGGACTGTGCCTTGGAAACCTTCTGAATCGACCAATTCGTTGGTTTAACCTGTTGATCGATCGGGCTTGAACCTTGCTCTTGATACCATTCAAAGACTACAGGATTTCTGATCGCAGCAAACCAAAACACACACAATCCACACACTGGAACAAAACAAGTAAACTAGAATATGCTCGCTAGTTATCAGAGATAATATAACGCTCTAAAGAAACTGTAAGTGAATGGTACACCCAACACAAGCTCGTTGGGTTGTTTATTATAGGACTTAAGAATGAGCTCTCCTAGCTCTAATACAATTCTAATTAAATAAGATAATCCTTATTACTTAAAGCTAAAAATAAGGGAATCCTATTAGACTATTCTTGTAACTGTTCCCACATTGCTTGGTTCGGTTTATCTGTCATTAGCTCGGATCATACATTAACATTAGCCCAACAAAAACCTCATTTATGGAATGGAAAAAGCTATTTTTCCTCCTACAAATTGTTCAAAATTGACGGTTTGGATGCAGAGAGAGAATGAGTGGAAAAAATATATATAATTTTTTTTTAAGAAAGGCAACAATATATTAAAAGGGCAAAAGGCACAAAAAGAAAATAAATATACATTACAAGGCATCCCACATCAATTAAACAAGCTAATTAAAAGATGGTGGAACCCAAAAATAAAAAAAAGAGCAAAACAAAACCATCGCAAACCAACATATCTATTGACTGACTCAAGGCATAGAATACTAACTGCTTATACAACCCACACATTGACCATTGACACCCACTACCCATATGTGAATATAAATTCACATATACAATAATGGACCCCAATGCCACTTGCTGACAAAACTAAACAAACTCAGATGCAATAAAACCAATTATGTAACAGATTGAGCTTGCAGTTGAAATTGATCCCACCACACTGAACTTGTAGTCGAAACTGATCCAAAACTTGCAGCCACCAACCCCATATCAGTAGCAATATAAACAAATATCACAAGAATACTTGCAGCAGTACACTAATATAGAAACTGATGTATCTGATGTAGATAATACCTAACTGTAGCCGAAATTATACTATCACTGAATCTGATGTAGATTAAAAAAACTCACTGTACCCGAATGTTTATAGGGTCTCTCAACCAATGTTGCCAATCTATCTCTTTATATTTCTTTGATCTTCGAATGATCCACTCGTAACTTTTTAATTGAATATCTTGAAAAATCTTGTTAGTACTTGAAATCTTATTACCGAACACACGTGCATTTCTCTCTTCCAAATGAAGTACCCGGTAATCCATATAACCGCTTGCCAAATACGAGTAAGGAAGATAGGGACATTAACGTTTCCGTTTGATGAAACTACTTCATCAAAAGAGAAAGCATTAAACACCCCCCTCTTCCACCAATTAAAAACTTTATCCCAAACACTCATAGCTAAATCACAAGTGATCAAGCTATGAGCACATGTTTCCACAATATTAGTACAACACGGGCAAAGAACCGAGTCCATGTCGACACCCCTTCTATCTAGCTCCACTCGAACCGTAAGTCTACCTCTTACCGCCCTCCACACGAAGATGCTTACTTTCTTAGGCACTAACTTGTTCCAAAGCGTTTCTTGTCCGCCAATATCCGATTGTAGAATCTTATCCTCGATCAATCTTGATAGTTCTTTGACTGTGAACTCACCATCTTCACCAAGCGACCATCTCCACCGATCCCTACAATTATTATCAATAGCAACATGTTGCAAAGCAACTATAAGCTCTTCGTACTCCCTACTTACTCTACCCCTTATACTTCTAACCCAATCCCATTCCCAAACCCACCTATTGTCTATCCAACCCCCTCGTGCCATCACACTAACCTCCTTTCGCCTATCTAAATGATATAATCTAAGAAATCGATCACATAATCTACGATCACCCACCCACCGATCAACTCAAAATCTAATCTCTCTCCCATCCCCTAAAATCCCAACACAAGACGAAATGAACTCTACCCCCAACCCTTCAATCTCCTCTCCACTCCTCACAATATCGCCCCAAACCCCACCCCTCGACACCCCCCCACCCAATGCCCTCACATCCCCCAAGCCTCCACTATCGCCATAAATACTTTTGATAACTCTAGCCCATAAACTCCCAACCTCTTTCCTAAACCTCCACCACCACTTGCCTAACAAAGCCAAATTTTTTGCCCGTAACGACCCAATATTAAGCCCCCATCCCCGAAAGAAGATAAACCCCCCCCCCCTTTAACCCACGAGAGTTTATTACCCTCTCCCAACCTACCACAAAAAAAGGTTTTTCTAATACTCTCAAGGTTTTTTATGACACTCAAAGGCACTCGGAACATCGAAAAATAATACAACGGCAAGCTACTAAGAACCGATTTAACCAATGTTAAACGACCCCCGAACGACATCGTTTTAGCTTTCCAATCGGCCAACCTCTTTTTGAATTTCTCTATCACGGGATTCCAAGCATTTACCCTCTTCATGTTCTCCCCAATCGGTAGTCCCAAATAAGTAAATGGAAACTCTCCTATATCGCATCCCATCCATCTCGCCATATGTGCCATTTTGCTCTCATTAGCTCCTATGCCATATATAGTTGTGTGTGTAGGAGGATATTGTAAGAGGCTTTAGCAATGCTTTTATAAAATATACATAATGCAAAATAACCAAAAACAAAACCTTAAGCCCAAAAACCGGATTTGGGCATGTTAACATGTCACCCGAGTCGAGAAAACACGAAAGCTCAGACCGGAATAGAAAACTTAAACATTAAAATTATAACATCCGACCAACAAGTGAAGACAAATATTAAAACAACATCAAAGGCAAAACAAAACAACGATCATTGGTCGACAATAGTGGCTTATTTGACCAATTTTTTTAATTTATAATTTCCTTTTATCTAATCATAACGTTTAGAGGATCCCAAAAGTACAATCCGTGTGATAAGAATCGTCCAACATTAGCGTAGATCTAAAAAAACAAATAGGATTTTTTTTCTTCAGCAATCCACATCCAGCAGCGTGTGGCAAACTATGGGGTCTTTTCCGACGACATGGTTTGTGCCAACTTAATACGTCAAATAGAAACACCACTAGAGGTTGCAAGATAGGTGGGTTGAGTAACGGTTTTCGCGTTCAAATGGGTCAAATTTTAGTACACTCGAATTGGGGTGGGTTAACCAGCAAACACATTTGTGAGCATTTTCTAATACATTTTCTTACAACATGATTCATTATTGGTCTAAATTTTATGTAATAAGAGGGCGTATGCATTAGAATATATTTTGGTAAATTTTGAACCGTTTGATCCTTTCCCCTTTCAGCTATATATGTTTATATTTAACCGGTTTCAGATAAAACACAATCCCAACCTACCCATTTATAAGGTTAATAGGTCGAAACCGCTACCTAATTTAGCCCCTGTTATCATAATATGTCGATTATCACAACTACTACCGGCCCTCATGCCAATAATGTCATGCTATGGCTGAGGTTTAATCATCTTAATCAAAGCTAATAACCACTAACTAAGGCTACACATTAATTGAGCTTATGGACCACATACAGGCACCAAATTTGAAGGCTGTTTAACACAAAGAAAGTGAATGCACAAAAGTGGATCTTTAAGTCTAGCGACATAGATCAGCTATAGCAGTTTTGGTTAAATTATAACACGGTTTTTCCACATCATGTACAACTATCTATACATGGAGTTAGTTCACATTGATGTCTATATTTCCTTACAGTGTTATGTGCAAACTGACACCACAAGCACTTAAACTTGTACTACAGCAAAGCCGCATCATCGGTCACATTCTTGTAAGATCATTGACCCTACAAAGAAAGATGAAAAAACTGGGAAAATATGCAAATATGTACTCGTATATTTTCATTAAGAAACATGACAGATCATATATATGGTAGCTTAGTAGATACTTTAGCTGTCTTGATATGGGCTAGCTAAAACATTAATAGCATTGCACATGACAATCATAATAAACGAACCTTTTATAACCGGAGAAAGGTATTCCACCCGGGGCCATCTTTTAGGGTGGTCGAAGTGGGCGATAGCCCACCGCCAAGTTACTCATGCCCTAGCTATAATTATAAATCATGTTAAAAACTTATATTAAAACAAAGTTTAAGACACTTTTTATTTAACGTTCGTTTTAATGCCTAAAAAATTCATAATTTATCGCAGAAAAAGCTAAATGAACAAATAATTTTCATTCAATAAAGTTTAGATGATATGCATAAGACTTTCTACGTAAATAGTTCTCATTGTATGTTTTAGTCTTTGAGGCCTATTTTCAAGTTTCGTCCAGGGCGCGACGTCTGAAAACCCGGGAACAGCCTTGATTGTAACATACGACATATTATGAGAAGAAAAAAATAATTATTTTGAAGCTAACAGCATAGAAAAAAAGTTGTTCCAGTTCATGTAATCAAAGCTACATCACCAATATAGTACGTATTAATTAAGTTTGTCCAATTACTTAATGTATAATAAGATGCATAAAGCCAAAAAACTTTACCATACAAAGTGTACATCAGTACCACATTGATTGATGAGGTCCAAGACTCCAATTAATGGTATAGTATTTTATTGGCATTGAAAGCTTTAGTACGTACTTGTGATTGGTCATCGACTCATTTCAAGTACATTATAAGCCATTAGGTCAAATGGGTGAGGTGGTTGAACATTAATTGATGGACCATATTTCTCATTTTCTTGATATTCTTGTCCCGGGCGAATACTATCATATATAGGTGCACTACATGAGCATCACACGTTTGATACATAGCCATATACTATAAGATTGAAATGAAAAATAATGCCTAAGAGTATGGGGACTCATAACATGTTAAGGTTAATAACACCGCGCCACGTCAGCGTCACATCATCTCAGCACCAAATAACACAACACCAAAAAGCACCAGGAAATCATAACACCCAATAACACCACTTTTTACAAATTTACAAATTTCACCCTCAACAATTTCTATATATATACAAATAACATTTATATATATATATATATATCTCCCCCTATATATATTAGCAATACCTGCCAAGTCACTAATGCCACTTGGCCAAAAAGTAATCGCTTGGAATGCCACGTTTAATCCAGCTAGGCAAAACACATGCCATTCACACTCCTTGAACAATTATCACCCCAATTCATAACAGTTTCCTAATTTCTAACCTATAATCACGACTCCAATCACTCAATACTAAATCAAATCCATAAACACAGACGCCCGATCAATCAATTCCATCATGATGTGTGTTTTAAACGGCACATATACGAACCCTAATTTCACCCAGTTGAGATCGACTCATCAGTTAATGAAGAACCCTAATTTCAGAAAATATGTAATCGATGGCTTGACTGATCTAATAATGAAGGACTATCATCCCTTGAACCAAGGTACACATTGTTGATTTGGTTGATTCAATATCTTGTGCATTAGTCATATTTGCAGTTTTAATTAAAATAAATATGTCTTACATGATAAAACCATGGCCAAATCTTAGTTTTGCTGTTTTAATTTATGTTTGAGCACCGATCTATCAAGAACTATATTTGTAAATCATGGCCAAATGTTGTGAATTTTACTGTAATAAGTCAAGGTACNATTTGGGCTTACAAAGGCCCAAATTCGAATCTATTATTTATGGTCTTGATATAGGATCTCTTATTTATGGGATAGGGATCAATGGACCGAATAAGGTGAGATACGCCAAAGGGTAAGGAACACGAAACCAACAAGGATTTCGTGTGTATATAAAGGGCATCTCGGCTCTCATTAAGGTATCATCTCATAACCCTAACTCTTCACTAAAACCCTAAAACCGATTACTTACTCTCACGCCGGAGGATAATCGTGGGAGACAATCCCACGGTAAGTCTAACGGTGTTTTTTGTTCTCTTAGTGCGCAGGTCTCAGCATCAAGATCCAATTGATACGGGAATAGGAATCCAAACAAGGAACGCCCAACTTTTGTATCAACATTTACCATACAAAGTGTACATCAGTACTACATTGATTGATGAGGTCCAATACTCCAATTAATGGTATAGTATTTTATTGGCATTGAAAGGTTTAGTACGTACTTGTGATTGGTCATCGACTCATTTCAAGTACATTATAAGCCATTAGGTCAAATGGGTGAGGTGGTTGAACATTAATTGATGGACCATATTTCTCATTTTCTTGATATTCTTGTCCCGGGCGAATACTATCATATATAGGTGCACTACATGAGCATCACACGTTTGATACATAGCCATATACTATAAGATTGAAATGAAAAATAATGCCTAAGAGAGTGAACCTTTCTGCCTAACTTAGAGCGTTAATGACAATAATCTCGAGTTCACATATGAAGAATCCGTTGTCATAGTTCGCAATAGCACGGGATTATGATCCTTGAATGGGGATACTAATAGCTTTACATGGTGTTTTCGGTACAAAGGTTTCATATAAACAATGGGTGCATTATCACTTTAGTTCCAACATATTGATAAAACTTCCTCCAATAAATCAGCATGAAGGATGGTACACTTTTGGCATGAATTTGACGCAACTACAAAATTTCCTTTTGCATGTAAGTAGCATGTGATCCAATTTATGACTACACTTAATAGAGTCTTCGGTCTAAGAAATAATGATATTCCGTTATAAAATGTTACACAAGTTACATTTTAACATCAAAATGTTACACAAGAGGCTCTTTGATGCTGTTGTTCAAGTCACAGGTGCTTATGGAGATTCAGGAATGAAATTGTCTTTTCCAACAAGCGGCCTAGCAAAGATCTCCTACTCAATGACATTAAGCTCTTGTCCTTCAATTGGATTACTTCTAGATGTAAAAATTCTTGTTTAAACCGGATAGAGTGGTTTAATAACCCGTGTAACGCTCTATCTCATCTTTTATAACTTCTCTTCTAGTCTCTTGCTAGTTTCTAATGCAATTGTCCTTCTAAAAAAAACATCAGAATACATAGGTAAATAAAGTGTTTGCATCAACACTAACAGAGTAAGAGTTACATGCAACTAGTGACCGTGTTTAAAATCGTAGTATAAATCCATACTTCTTTTTCTTGTATGAACGACAGATACAATGGACGTATGGTTAGCACAACAAGCTGATACGGCGCCTTTTGGGGCTGCTATGCCAAAATCACATTGGTAACATAAAAATCAAATTTTACTAAAAAAAAAGACATTAGAGTCGAGTTCAAAAGACAGGCCAAAAGGTTGGAAATCACGGTTACACACACACAAAAGTCTGGTTTTGTTACTGCATACATCTATTATCTTTACGCATACATAGTTACAAACATTTGCAATTGGTTTTTACGACAAGCTCACACACTTAAACCTTGGTTCTAGGCTTATGTCTTAACCGACACTCGAATCTTTGTTCAATCCCACAGGGAATAAACATATCCATGGCATACTTTGGCGCGGCTAGGCAAAAGAACTTTCGGTAAAAGTTGCAAACATTCAATAAGTGTCATAATAAAGATCATAAATACCACCTACACATATGTGCCTTAAATCGAACATAAACTCACGAACACAATTTTCAACAAGTGAATTGACACAAGTAAAAATAAGTCAATGTATAGTACGAGTATAATAATTGCATAGCAATATTATATTTTCCACAAATTACAATTAAAAAAAAAAAAAAAAAAAAAAAGTGTTATTTGAAACGAGGTTTTAACAATGTTTTAAAACCCGGGTTGACCCGGCCGGTCGGGTCAACCGGTTGAAACCGGGAACCGGCTCGGAGACCGGGCCGGATAGGACCGGGTTTTGGATTGTTTGAGAACCGGATTGAACCGCCGGTTTTTCGTTGACCCGGGTTGACCCGGTTTGATAAACCCGGCCGGGTCATGACTTTTTATCCAAAAAATTAAAATGATTTTTTTTTCCATTAACTTTTTTAAGTTTAATTGAAAAGTTGAAGTAATAATGACTAATGTTTGTTAAAATTTTGTAAAATAGTAAATTATAGTTATACATAATCTTAGAATCACCAATTAATATAGTTTTACTATAGACCATTATAATTTAGAATTACTTGTTGAAATTTTTTTTGCTATATTGTTATAGATATAGACTTAAAATGCAAAACTTATAGGTATAGTCTCAATCTTCTTCATTGGTTTAATCAATTGTATGAATAAAAATGGATAATTTATGAGATCATGCAATAATAATTAATAAATATAGAAATATATATATATATATATATATATATATATATATATATATATATATATATATATATATATATATATATATATATATATATATATATATATATNATTAGAGTCGAGTTCAAAAGACAGGCCAAAAGGTTGGAAATCATGTTTACACACACACAAAAGTCTGGTTTTGCTACTGCATACATCTATTATCTTTACGCATACATAGTTACAAACATTTGCAATTGGTTTTTACGACAAGCTCACACACTTAAACCTTGGTTCTAGGCTTATGTCTTAACCGACACTCGAATCTTTGTTCAATCCCATAGGGAATAAACATATCCATGGCATACTTTGGCGCGGCTAGGCAAAAGAACTTTCGGTAAAAGTTGCAAACATTCAATAAGTGTCATAATAAAGATCATAAATACCACCTACACATATGTGCCTTAAATCGAACATAAACTCACGAACACAATTTTCAACAAGTGAATTGACACAAGTAAAAATAAGTCAATGTATAGTACGAGTATAATAATTGCATAGCAATATTATATTTTCCACAAATTACAATTAAAAAAAAAAAGAAAAAAAAAGGAAAGGTGTTATTTGAAACGAGGTTTGAATGACATGCACATTGAATGGCATTCAATTTGCAGAACTGTACCATCAAAAAGAAAAGAGTAAATTACATGGTTCGTCCTTGTGGTTTACTATAAATCCCTAATTGAGTCCTTATTGTTTCAATTGCACTTTTTTATCCTTATATTGAAACTAGTGCACACCGTCCGTCCTTATAACCAAACCCAGTTATTTTTTCACGTTATCTCACCCTACCCCAAGGGTATTTTTGTCTTTCTATTTGTTTCAACAATATTCAATATCAAATCGAATAGCCTTAAATCAATGACGATGATGATAAAGGATGGTACACTAAATAAGATTTTACAATTAAGTTAGATTTTGAGACAGCATTTGCAAGCTAAAATGAGTCTTAGTTCTACCCGTCGGCAGTAATTTTTCGGCATCTCTGTTACAAATAAAGTATATCGTTTTCTTCAGCTTGTAACACATCTATATGTGAAATTGTGATAACTTAACATGTTGAGCTCTAGAATTCTTATATACAAGTCATATATTATGCAAATTAAACTCATGCATCAGATATTTCAATCTTATTATAGTACGTTGGTTGATGATTTACATCAAACACATTTTCTCTTTTACAAGACTCGAAATATGTAAGTACTTCAAGACCACTAGGAAAACCACATCAATCCCGCACAAGATTATGGTTCGTGAAGGGAAATTATACAATGTTATTATAGGGCGTGGACTACGGCGTCGTTTCGTTCATGGGTTCCCACCAAAAATTTTGGGCTCCCTTGGCCCGTCCATTTGTCCTACATTGGGTTTGGTTTTACTTATCCATTAATTCACCGGCTCAATTATTTGATGATATATGACGCAGATGTTTCTTCCATGTTCCAAAAAGCTCTTAGCAGATGAGCACGGTACCGATCCCGTACCGAATTAGTGGTACCGATTTTTTCCCGAGCATAAATTAGTGGTACCGGTACCATACCGAACGGGATTCGGATACCGGTACCGGGAAATCGGATTTTCCCCGTTTGTTTTTGGGAATTTCCCGATTTGGTACCGGTCCCGTACCGAATTAGTGGTCCTGATTTTTTTTCACCTTATTTCGTAGTCCCGGTACCGTACCGTATATCAGGAATCGGTATGGTTCCGGTTCGGTTTCGGGATTCGGGTCGAAATGCTCATCCCTAGGTTTTTTAGATCTGTTCCTAATTTGTATATAACGAGGTGGGCAACGGTCCGCCACGTTGCGATGGAGCGTTGTTTAATGTCGTTAATTATTGCATGGTATTTTTTTTGTTAAGTAGAAAGTGGGTCAGGTGTTCGGTGCGGGGTTAAAAAGTCCGGAAAAAAAAATTGAAACGGCGTGGTTCTTAATGGCGTTTTGCGGAGGGGCTCGCTAAATATATGTTTGATAAAAGTTTAAAGTAGTTTTCGCAAGCCATTGTATAGTAGGGGGTATGTTTCGTAAATAGTGTTTTGAGCTGTTTTTTAACCCATTATATAGTAGAAGGTATGTTTTGTAAATACTATTTTGGGCTTTTACCTGGGCCAAGTGAGGTTGCTGTTGGGCCAAAAAAAAAGTCGGCAGCCCATGTGACGGCAGCTTGCGTCATCTGTCCTCAAATTAATATATATAGTAATTTTCATAGTACGGCCCAACTCAACCATAATCATTTGTTGCATTATTGGGCCAACTTTTGAGCTAGCCAAGCGAAATCAGCTTGGGCTTCTTGATGCACTAGCAAAGTAGCAAGTGTTGATGGTTAGGTCGGTTTTGTTTCTTGGTTCGCTATTTGGTTTAAATTCGTTTGAGACAAAAACTGAAAATCGAATCAAATTCTTACTAGATCAAGCCGAACCGGAAGCCAAACTAGAATTAGGATTGGTTTTCGGGTTGACTCGAAGTACACAATTATAATTATATTTTATCTAAGAGTAAACTACAAAATACATCTTTGTTGTTTGCCAAATTTCACAGTTTACATATCCCTTTGTCAATAAATGTTAGGGACAATATACATTCCTAAAGACGAACATTGCAAAAAAATATTCCGCTATATGCTAACGTGGTTCTAACTTGAAGGATATTTTGATGTATTTTGCACTTTACTTTTTTTATTATTATTATTTTTGACCGAGTTGTAAACCAAATTTATTTAATTATAAAACTAAGACAATAGATACTCAAATATATTGTGCGAGAGATACGTCACTAATAAACAAAAATATTTGTAATAATAATAATAATAATAATAATAATAATAATAATAATAATAAGAGTTAACTGCAAAATATATCTATGTTACATGCAAAAGACAAAAATACCCCTCATATTAGAAGCATGTTAGCAGATAACGAAACTTTTTTGTTTTGCATCATTCGTCCCTAAGAATATATTCTCTAATATTGATTGACGGAGTGATGTAGATGTCCCAGCTTTTCTGAAAGGGGTGTAAATTGTGAACCAAATTGTTGGGGTCACTGAATTCCCAAACTCTCTTAAACTAGGATTTGAACATAAAATAACCTAAGTTTTTAACTACCTTTAACACAATCAAGTCACTGAGTGAACAGTTACTCAGTGAGTCATCTTCAGGATGCTTGGGACAAGCTTAAGAAGAAAAGCTTTCCATTCAGTGAGGCGGATTCTCAGTGATTGGCACCTAAGCCAAAGAAGAAGGTGATGGATTCAGTAAGTGATGACAATAACTCACTGAATCCCAAGTTACTCCTCACTGAAGCAACAAAAGCTAAAGACTGAAGATTAAAGACATGAAGCCTGAAGAAACGGCGTCGTTTCGTTCATGAGTTCCTGCCAAAAATTTTGGGCTCCCTTGGCCCGTCCATTTGTCCTACATTGGGTTTGGTTTTACTTATCCATTAATTCACCGACTCAATTATTTAATGATATATGACGCAGATGTTTCTTCCATGTTCCAAAAAGCTCTTAGCAGATGAGCACGGTACCGATCCCGTACCGAATTAGTGGTACCGATTTTTTCCCGAGCATAAATTAGTGGTACCGGTACCATACAGAACGGGATTCGGATACCGGTACCGGGAAATCGGATTTTCCCCGTTTGTTTTCGGGAATTTCCCGATTTGGTACCGGTCCCGTACCGAATTAGTGGTCCTGATTTTTTTTCACCTTATTTCGTAGTCCTAGTACCGTACTGTATATCAGGAATCGGTATGGTTCCGGTTCAGTTTTAGATCTGTTCCTAGGTTTTTTAGATCTGTTCCTAATTTGTATATAACCAGTCGGGCACCGGTCCGCCGCGTTGCGGCGGAGCGTCGTAGTTGGCGGTTAATTTTTTAAATTGTTATTCATAATTGTTGGTTTTATCAGATTCATTAATACATACTTTGTTATCAGATTTGTTAATAACATATTTTATCTTACATTATCTTTTACAAAAACTATAAACATATCTATAAATACCTTATTTTTCTCTTCACATATACAAGTACTCTCAACACTTTTTGAGATTCAACCAAAACTTGATCCGACATTGCAAACCTTCGAAACAATTTGTATGCATCCTGCATTAACATAAAATATATAGAATTCAGTCAAATAACCGACTAATTTCAACAGAAACTACATGACATTTACTACCAACTGTATACTCATGAAGACCATGGAAACAATAAATAATGACACTATTATTAAAAGAAATACAACCTGAAAAATGAACATAAAATTACCTGGAATACAAATACATTGGCTAGTTACATACCCACACCAAATTCCTGAATAACACATAACACATATATATAACACTAATATCAGAAACCGTCCGAACTTTTTGGCAACAAAAATTATGGATTACATCAGTTAAAAACAAATAAAAGTACAAAACCAATAGCGTTTGTATCACAAAAGATTGAACCTTGACATAAGAAACAATTAACATCGATCCGGCCGGAATCCTATGCAATTGTGTTCATGAACGTCTGTACCCTCACCTATATCCATAAGTGAAACCTGTAGCTATATCCATTATTGGTGTTGTGTAAAGGACTTCACTGTACGTCTGTACCTGCACAATAGTTTATTGATAATTAACATGTGTAATATGTTATAGCTAATGTGTTAGGGGTAGTTGTTTTTGGCTTACTTATTAACTATTTGGTGGACCTCTGTTCAGGTTTAGATACTAATGAGCTGAGGGCGTGCAAAAAACCTACAATTTTTTTCGGTTATCG
>LBNU01011565.1:53901-70296 GCA_014162995.1 Artemisia annua | reverse complement strand
CTTAAGTTTAGTGAGGAGTAACACCAAACATACTTGTCATTTCAATCCTAAGTGTTTATTCCGCGAACACTTGGGTATAATTCTTTTGATTAATTTCTAATAAAGAGTTAAACATTGAAAAACATTGTTCTCATCTTTTACGTTTGTATTACTTAGTTATTAATCTTTGAATCATTATTCCATGGAACTTGGTTAGATTAACTTTGTAGTTAACCATTAACCAAGTAAAAGGGACCAACACAAATTTATATACAACTATCTCACATTATATACAACACAAATTTATATCACATGTTTTTAGCAGGATTTGAACCAACAACCATTTGATTTTAGAGTTTCTTACACAATATATGATACCGTTGGAATACAATCTTTCTTTGGGTTTATTTTTGCATATGACATCATGCCACTTTAGGGCATGCTTGGTTGGATGTATTAGAGGGTGAGAAATGGGAAAGGTAATGATTACTTATACTTGGTTTACTATTATACAATAGACCATTACCCAAAACAAGGCAATTGAGCATTACCTTACAAATTGGGGGTTATATAATTTATTACTCATTGCATTCCTTAGCATTCCCTTTACCTTTACCTTTCCTATTCCTCTATTTGAACCAAGCGCCCCCTTAGTGTGTGGAATTTTTTTTAATGGCGATTTGTATTCAAAACTAGCAAGAAGCTAGCACAAAGTTACAAGGAAAATTGATACAATTAAATGGTGCAAGCCACTCTAGGGGTGTTGATCCATTCAAGCCAATTCAACAGATGTTTTTGCTTCTATGAGTAATTGATGCAGGATTTACCGACCAGGTTTTAAATTTATAAATTGCTCGTCTACCTAAGGTCTACCTAATGCACTATCGGGCAGTGTACCCGGTCGTGTATGGTATAGCTAAATGGTAAAGCCGAGGTCATCCCAAGAGCTATGCGTACGGATTATATCTAAGTCTAGTGTCACTTGTTTTAAAGGGGGTTTAATCATTAATTAATTAAATTACTAAAATGAAATAAACAATTAAAACAATTAAATAAACGAAGGGAAATCAGATGGGGATCGAGAATAGTGTTAACCTAATTACTACTCTTGTTATTAACATGACAAGTTTTCTAATTAATGCATCCTATCGTTTTACCTAGAGGTTCATGTCGATAGACTCAGATGGTCAAATAGTCTAATCCTATCTTACACCTTGCCCTATTCTTATAACTGTAACATTACAAGAGTTCCTCGGTTAGTGCTTTGCCTACGAGGTGCAAGAGTCGTTAAGCGCCTCTACTCACTTAGAATAGTCTAGCGGGATGCGGCCTTTCGGAACTTACATCCCCTCTAACTTCTTAAGCAAATCTGTTTGGTAGGTGGTCGTTCATTGAAATTTCCACATGAATGGTGATATTTCTATCACTAAAACACACCCTTATCCGCTGTGGGTCCTATGGTCAATTTTCCTATCCTCAATGAAACTACCAAACATCATTACTACCGAAACTAGAGTGTCCTAAGACATGCTAAGAAAGTATACAAATAAAACGATAATAAATGCGAAAAACTAAATCATGGTAACAACAATTTCATAACAAGGCTAACACATGAAGTGATTAGCCAAACATATATTAAATTATACCAACAATAATGAATAAAACATGGATTGAATTGAACATAATATTTGATACAAATTACTTGATTTAGATCTAATAATGATGGTGATTGCATGTAAATTCTCCCTTGGAAAGTAGTTGGTTGTTGCTGGAAAATGCTTTGTGATGGTGCCCTAATCGCCCCCTTGAAAGGGAGGAAAAGAGATGATGAATAGTGTAGAATTCGGCCTCTATTTATAGGGTTCGAACCAACTACGGCGCACCAAATTATAAAACTACGGCGTAGCGGATTTTTCCTACTATGGCGTAGTTAGTGCAAATTTTTGCTAGGGCGTAGCGGATTTTTCCTGCTATGGCGTAGTTAGTGTAAATTTTTGCTAGAGGGTAGCGGATTCAGCCTTTTATGGAGTAGTTTCTTCAGCTTTTCACCTCTTTCTTATTAACAATATTGCAACTTAGGCCCTTGTGTTACTTCATTCCTTTGACAGATTCCAACACATAAATGTGTTTATCCAATATAATTTAAGCTTTAACTACGCCATAACTTAAAGATAAGTTACGGCGTAAATCTCTCGTACACCAATCCATGGCGTAGCCAAATGAGGGACTACGCCGTAACTCCATCAAGGATCACAAAATTCTTGTAATTGTTGTAGGAAGATCTACTGCGTAGCTAGAAGGATTGCTACGCCCGTAGAAGTCTCGTAGTCACATCTACGCCGTAGTAAGTTGGCTACGCCGTAGGTCTTTGGTCAGCGTGGACTTTAGTCTTCAGTGTAAATGGATTCTACGGCATAGGTAGAGAGATCATTTACACCGTAGTTAGTGCAAATTCATCACACTTCAAATATTTTCATTAATAACCTTCCAAATCCGCGTCCTTTTGTTCCAATGCTCATCTTTGCCCTGAAAATGAAATATAAACATATAAGAGTATATATCTTAGTAAAATGGCATTAAAGACGAGCATAATAGGGGAAAATTAACACTAATATATCGGAACTATTTGATGTTATCAAATATCCTCCCATTTGAACTCTACTTGCCCTCAAGTAGATCTTATTAGAATAATTTTCAAAAAGATATCTCCCGAGAAACTGGAAGATATGAATCTGAAAACTTCCTATACCAGAATATATCAAAGCCGAGCACCTCACGAAATGGGAACAAACACTCATGATCTCTCTAATTTAAGTGTCAATTTTAGGGTGATCACTCAACGCACAGTTATAGAATGTATTCTATCATAGGCTTGGCGGTTACACAAATCTCCACTACTAGAGTTAAGATCAAAACAATTTTTAAAGGAAATATTGGGTGAACATATATAAGGCTATTGGTGTAGTGTTGTTACTAACATACTATGGCGAAGGCGACAAAGGCATTGGTAAATGACCGGAACGCCGGGCAAGACACCAATGACTGCTCAAATCTCTCACCTAAGCATGATTCACAACTAAAAGGTAGGATAAGACATGGGATTCACAAAAATGGTGTAAAATAAAAATGAAAGTAAATAGTCTTAGCCTACAACCGAGTCGTTACCACTTGCCGTTCATTCAATGATAAAGCTCCAGGACGCAAAAACTGGATCATATAACAACTGTGTGTGCCATTAGCGGACGTCATGATGGGCACAACACTTGGTATTCATGTTGGTGATTAAGAACCAACAGCTTCATTCTTCAAATGTGATCGAAGTGGCCTCTTCGATACTAAATCTTTATAAGCTCAAAATAAGGTGTTATACAAAGTTGCACTATAAATAAATTATCTACATACGGAATTTCACATTTTTTTTCCATAATGAATTACAAGAAATAATAAAATACACCCCCCACTTGAGATGAATCATACATGGAATAATTGGGGTCTCAAATGATCTTCAATGATAGGTCTTCAACTTAGGCGTGATTTCTGAATCTCTTAACTCGAACTTCAAACTAGGGCAAGTGGCGACTTCCCAATCATAGACCAAGACTACACGGTAGGCTAAGGCGAATAGGTGTATCGAAACATTCATAATAAGGGTAAGAAACGAAAGGATAGGCTCAAAAGGGTGTATCTAGGGGTATCTTGCACTAAAGATGAGTGCAACAAAAAGGTTTAAACACGGGAGTCGAAGAGTCAATGTGACTAATCGATAAACTCACACATATAGGCTGTTTGGGTGATAATCCTAAAATATTGCCTTTTCAAAAGGTTTCTTCCAAAACTATTAAGAAAACTCAACACACTACTCGTCTATGGTCTCAAAATGATGTAAAGGCCAAGTTCTAAAGTCTACAAACTACCGGCACACTCATAATTTGGGTGGATTTGGGGTAAATCAGGGGAAACTGAATAGGTTAAACCTCACCATGATATTAAGGGTTAAATGTACTCGGCTAAGGTCTATTCTAGTTAGGTTCGGAAAAACATGTCAAAATTTTAAAAATATCATAATTTTTCAAAATAAACTAGAAAAAAATGGGGCAAATAAAGTTCAAGTTATAATTCTACTCCCGTCCCCCCATTTGAAATGTACAAAGTTCCTTTTGTACGTAAATAATAAATATAAAGGAGATAAGTAGAATTGGAATGAGAACTTCCCCTGAAATTTGCTCTTGAAAATGGTAGAAGGATCATGTTTGAGAAAACATGTCTTCACTTCGCCTAGTGAGCAAACTTCATATCCTTGAAATCAAGTAACTACCACAAGCATAAAACCTAAAAATAAAAATAAATGAAAAATGGAAATCCTAACTCACTTTTGTGGGAATCACTATTGCATTTAGCGTATGCAACAAGCCTTTTAAACTACTTGGTGTCCCAAGTTGGACGAGTGAAGTCTCGTGAGGGTTTACAGTGAACACACCCACAAAGTTCGTTTAAAAACTAATACAAGTTAAAGTATGTTTGTTATAAAATTTTTTTAAAATTTAATTGGTACAGGAGAAAACTACGGCGTTGTGAGAATGGAGAACTACGCCGTAGGTGAGTAAACCTGACAGACATCTGACACCTGGAGGATGCTACGACGTAGTCAGGAATTGAGCTACGCCGTTAATGTGTTCTGAGGGAAATTCTTGGAGTAAAAACTCCAAATTTAGCTCCTCCACCGTCTATCTTTCTCGATTACCTGCAAAAAGTAACAACAAAACATACCAAACCAACTATACTAATAAAATCATAAGCCAAAGTACAAATAAAAAGATAGGCATGGGGTGCCTCCCACGAAGCACTTGTTTTTGTCAGAGTCACAAGCTTGACTCCACCCTTATTTACTGAGTAAAAGGGTGTTCATCCCCTCACTTGAAATCAAGTGTGGGTGAAAATATTTATAAACACCGTGAGGGTGTGAATTTGCTATGGGACAGAGAAATGATAAATTAAAATTATACCTTAAAGGAGATTTCATTTCCCTACTTACTTTACCCAGTTTGACTGATGGATTCGTTGATTTAAACACTCCGTGTTGTGGTTGAGTGATTGGCTTCCATGCCTCATTTGCCTCCTTGTTATTCATGGTAGTGTATATGACTTCACCTCCTAACTCCTTCTCAGGCTAAACCAAAATTGGTTCAGTAGCCGGTGTAACATAACCATCATCGGGTGGTGTCATAAGCATGGTTTGTAAGGTTAATGATTGCACTACATCATCCATCATTTCTGCAACCTGTATGGGAAAACTAGCAAGATCGTTAGTATGAATGAAAAAAGAGTTAGAAGTGTTACCATTCTGTGTTGTAGTTGTTTTCTCATTAGCTTTTGGAATTGCTTCATCACCCTGTAAACTCCTGGCTTCTATCATCTTCAACTGATCTTTGCTTGTTTCTTCATTCCTCACAACCTTCAAATGTCCTGGGAATGGGATAGGTGGTACATATGGCCTGACATTACGTAAATTACGAGGAACTGGCTCCTTGTTGACTTCCTTGATCTTTCCCATTATTGCATTGGCTTTTTCTACCTCATTCTTTTTACTTTCCAGGACTATTTGGTTTAATTTTGAAAACTTCACTTCTACATTCATCCTCCTAGCATCGAGCTTTTTTAAATTCAAGACTGTGGTTTCCTTGAACTTCCTAATCTATTCACAATTTGAGTCTTGCGTCTTCCTTGATTCTTCACAATATTTGTTGATGATTTCCTCCAAGGATTCCATATACTTGACCTACTCATATGCTTTGCATTCTTCTCGAAGAGAACGTTCATGTATAGCATGAATGTTGTCCTTAACCTTCTTCATATCACATCCAAGTATATCAATTCTTTTGGTTATGTCACCAATGCAATCCATCCTATTGCTATTCATCAGCCAAGTGGTCGCTCCATCATACCAATTTTGTGAATGGTTTGCCGTCATTTGTATTGAGCGAAGGGCTTGTGCTGGTGGCATCATAGGGATCGACCCTTGAGAGTCGAGCATTCGGCGGGAAGGGATGTTTAACCCTTTGTAGAAAATAAGGACTTTCTGATAGTTGTTGAGATCATGCGTTGGGCACATGTAAAGAAGGTCATTTAACCTTTCCCAAGCTTCATATAATGTCTCATCCTTCCCTTGTATGAAATTCCTTATCTCTTCCATATTCTTGGTCGTCTTTGAAGGAAGGACAATATCTCCGAATAAATGCCCTCTCTAAAAGATCCCATGTATTGTGTTGAGGCAATATTATCGAGATCTCCTTATGTTTTAATGATGACAAATAAACCTTCAAAACACATAAAATAACAAATGTTAGCCAAAGTTCCCCGACTCATATGTCTGCTCCTGACGCGCTGCCCACGCGTCAATGCGTGGGCGACGCCCCAGGCTTCTGTGAATGTCGGGACGAACTTTGAAAGTCGGCTTTACCCTTACCCGACAAATGTGGATCTTTCTAGGCAGGTATGAATATGCTATGTGCTTAATTGAGAACACTCGAAATGAGTTTTAGGATTAGAGAGATCCTGTTAGGAATACGATTTTTGGATAAGAAAGATTCGGTCACCCATAAGAAAGATTCGGTCACCCCAGACATGATTAAGCATTGTTTAGCTCGTAGTAGTTACATTAGTTAGTTATACGTAGTTTAGAATTAGATTAGTTCGCGGAAGAAGGACGGGTCTTTACCCACTGTATACTTGATCCGCAGCCCAAGTGGCACGCCCTAGTGGCAAAACCCATGTATATAAACCCCTCTCCATCCTTGGAGAGGGTAAGCCTTCTCTCATAATCTCATTTTCTTTTTTTTGGTTTTCTCTCTAAGGCTTCACTTCTTTCTCTCTCTACTTTCTCTCTCTAGAATTTCTTTCTTTCTCTCTTGCTTGGAACGAACCAAACCACATGATTATTCATGTTTGTGATGTTAACTAGTATCCTACAATTGGTATCAAGAGCCATGGTTACATCCTAGGGATCATAGAACTTGTGGTGTATGGTTTGTTTTGGGTTTCTACTAGTTTAGGGTGGTTTTGACTCATTTTGGTGCTCGTTTGGGGTGTTTGTTGTGATCTTTTTTGTCCTTCTAGGATTAGAAAGGTTAGATTCATCTAGTTTATCAGTTGTTTGGACCATATCTAGCGTTTGTGAGGTGTACGAATGGGTTTTGGATCTTTTTCTTGCCAGCGGTTAGCTCCACGTTAAAGTATTCTTCACAGCGGTTAGTTTGGGTATTCAGCGGTTAGTAGTAGCGGTTAAGTACAAGTAGTGGAGCGAACATTACGCTGTACTCTGTACTGTATCAGCGGTTAAACTCCAACGGTTTACTTTACAGTGGTTAGTTTGGGTATTTAGCGGTTAGTAATAGCGGTTAAGTACAAATAGTGGAGCGAGCATTACGCTGTACGTTGTACTGAGTTAGCGGTTTATTCACAACGGTTAACTACTCAGCGGTTAAGTCAGTAGTAGTTACTCTGTCCAGCGGTTACTATTCCAGCGGTTAAGTTTCAGCGGTTAAGTCTTAGAGGTTAAGTTTCAGCGGTTCACTCTTCAGTGGTTACTTTTCTAGCGGTTACTCTGTCAGCGGTTAATTGTCAGCGGTTACTGTACCAGCGGTTTACCTATCTTAGCGGTTTTCCTGGTTGACTTTAGTAAAATCCCGGGAAAGAATTGATTTCTCGGTTTAAGTCACGTGTGTTGTAAAATCCCGTCTAAGACCTTGTCATCATGGCTACTGTAACATCTATTGATGATATTCAAGTTGCTGGATCTGACACTCGACCTCCAATGCTAGAAAGAACGGACTATGAGTCTTGGTCACAAAGAATTCACTTGTATTGTCAAGGCAAAGAAAATGGGGAAAACAAAATAAACCAAATCATGACTGGCAGTGGGTTGTAAACACACAGGTTACAAGTCTTGTATGGGCGGGGCTTGGAACTGAGTGGATTTACAATGCCTTTGCTGGGGAAAATTTCATTCAAGAGCTTCACCTACATTCATTTTCATTAAACTCTATGAACTCACCAACCTCGTGTTGACACTTTAGCATGTATTTTCAGGTTTATTCAATGGCACGCTACTGGAGGTTTTGGCAGGGCATGGCATGGTCATAGAAGACTCTGATATTCGTATGGGACCGTTTTACATTCTATTTTTAAGGGCCTAATTCCGCACAACTTTTAACAATGTAATTCAACACTTTTGTTAAACTATTTTATTCTAAATGATTGAAGATGAAAATTGTTCTTTACACTTGTGTTGTGGCACCAATTGAGTTGCACCCCAAAGACATTACTTTCCGCTGCAAACCATTTTTGGGGGTGTGACATGGTATCTTTGGCATACTTAATAAACGGCCTTAGAATTATTGTTAGGATTACCCTTACCTTTTTAAACATTGAGGACAATGTTTATCTTTAGTCTGGGGGGGGGGTGAATCTTCGATTTGATTGACCTAGCACCTTCACCATTGTCGTTTACTTACGCAACCCCGTTTTCCACAAAAACCACAAAAATTGAAAAATTTTGAAAAATTTCAAAGAAAAAATGAGAAATATATAAAAATTATGCAAAAATAGAATAAAGGTTTTGACACCGCGTTTGACTTTCCTACTAGGTAAGAGTGAGAATAAAAATTTTGACTTGATCCGGGCGTTTTGAGCCCTAGCTTGTTCCCTTAACCAATGATGATCATAAAAGCTTTTGCTAGTTTTGTACACAAGGAGCTACTCTTTTGTCGGCTCCCGTACTTGACTTTATATATGCGTGGCTTGATTATCGGCTAAGTATTCGCGGATCTCATTACTTGAGATTTTAAATTTGCGAAGAACGTGAAATGATAGAGTTTCTTTAGAAGCTAGATGCTAAGCATAGAGTAGTTGGATCTCTTTAAAGCTCATCGAAGGTACTCATGTCTTTTTGTTCCCACAAAATTGCTTCACCCCATATCTGTGCAAAATAATTAAAGATGTTAGGTTTAGCCGATGAGTAGTTCTTTATCTTCTTAAGAGAATCTTTTCTTGGGAAATAGGGTACACATCATGGATACACGTCAGTTGAGTTGTATTGTATATCGTTGAATAAGCGTAGTACGCATGTGGTTTCAGAGCTACCCAAAAGCCCGTTGTTATGTACGAGCTAAGGTGCTTTAAGACTTCGGATTGAGATCGGACCTTGGATCCTAGATTCCAACCCTAGCAGTTGGCGGTAGGTCTTGGACTGAAACCGTGAAGGTTCGGAGTTGAGAAGTTACTAAGGCAAGAAAAAGAAAGAAAAAAGTGAAAAGAAAAAGAAAAAGAGAAAGAAAAGAAAAATGAGAAAAGAAAAAGAAAAAAAGAATAAGGATGTATGTTGAAGATTTATGGATCAAGATTTCTAGTGTTAGAGCACTAAAGTTGGGTCGCGCGTTGAGGTGCCATGTTACGATCCCTAGATCGGGACGCATGAGGTGCACGTGAAATGTACTCCGCCAAACTTATGCTATTTTTGATGTATTTCCAAAGTCTTTTGTCATGTATCCAATATCCCCCTTGATGTGGACNCGTCAACACAAGCCTCGAAGTTACAAGAGTTTACATTTAATGTTTAAGACATTTAGTAGACTTGTAATGTAGTTTATATGTTATTTTCATGACTTGTAAAAGTCTAGGGGGCAAAGCGTACACGAAAGCAAACTTGTAAACCCCCTAGCTTGATAAATATCACTTGATAGCTTCATTTGTTAGTCATTAGATAGGATTAGACTAGGATTAGGAGTAGGTGTAGCTTAGCTTATTTTCATGTCTTAAGGTAACTTTTATTAATGCAAAATTTAATTCTCATGTCTTGATTTACTTATTGTCTTTAATCTTTATAAGTTCTTTCTTAATCTTTACAAGTTTTTATAAATTTTATTTACCACCTTTGCATGGTTTAGTTTTTGAGTCGCATAAAAAAGCTTATGGGTTAAGGCTTTTAAAAGAAGCCGTGGCTTGTTTGCTTATTTTTAAGCTTATTTTAGTGTCTTTACGTTTTATTTATCAAGTTTTTATAAGCCTTATTTATTTTTTTTATGAAATTTGTGTCACGTTAATTTTAGGGTTTAGTAGCGAGTTTAGTTTTTTTTTATAGCGAGTATTAAATCTTTTATATATAGCGAGTATTAGACTTATTGAATAGATAGCGAGTTTGTAATTTCGAAATTCTAGCGAGTTTGCATGTTAAATTCAAGATAGCGAGTTAGAAAAGTCAACAAAAAAGATAGCGAGTTAGAAAAGTCAACAAATATACTAGCGAGTATGGTACAAATATATAGCGAGTTTGGCAAAGTAGCATAGCGAGTTTGGTTAATATGATATAGCGAGTTTGATTTTTTATGACATAGCGAGTTTAGTTTTTATTGTGTCAACTTTATTTTTAGTCCAAGTTTATTTTGAGTCGTGTCTTGTTCTCTCTTCTTCTTTTCTTATTTCTTTTTCAAGTCGATATTTACTCCATCGTTTTATCGAGTGGAGTTTTGTTTGGTTCATTCCTAACGAAACTCTGCCGAAATTCCTTTTAATCTTTTTAACTTAGCTTATTTTTATTTTCACTTGTTTTATTTTCTTTTAATAGTTTACTTTATTTTTCTTTTATTAATTAAATTTAAAAAAAAAAGTAGAAAACAAAAAAAACATTTTACGTTTTAATATTTACAAGTCTTTAATTTTCTTTATCGCTTTAAGTTTTAATATGAGTCTCGAGTAGTTTTAAATCGTGTTTGCTTAGTCAATCGAGTTTGTGAGTTTAGTGAGAGTGTTAAACGTTTGTGATAAGTAATCGAAAGATTGCTTAGACGTGTGAGTTAATTGTTTGAAGACGAAATCTTTGAACGCTTAATTCACTCGTCTTGAGTTAATATCTTTTCAAAAGATTAATCAACAACTAATCTCGAGAAAGGAGAATAACTGGTTGCAAACCTTTAAGCTCAAGCTTAACGAACTTATTCGCGTCGCTTTGCAAACACATTGTCTTTTAAATTCATTTACCGTTTTATTTACTTATCGCTTTCATTTACCGCTTTCTTTAGTCATTTTATTCATGCAACTTTACTTGTTTTCTTATTTCATGTCATTTTACCGCTTTCCTTTACTTTAATTTGTCATTATAGTATAGACAAAACCCAAAACTTCTTTTTAACCAATTCATCACACATAGCTCACGGTCTTGAGTGACGAGATCCATATTCAACCCTCGTTGGGACAACGATACCCGTGGTTAAAAGCTTCACCGCTTAGTCTGCTACGATCATTGAGCTTGAGGGGGAGAATTTAAAACTGCACCAAAAAATTCAAAAAGATGATCATGATAACATGATCAAGCAATTTTCAAAACTAGAGGTTGATAATCTTAACTTGCAATTAAGATA
Organism: Artemisia annua; assembly: GCA_014162995.1. NCBI lineage: Eukaryota > Viridiplantae > Streptophyta > Magnoliopsida > Asterales > Asteraceae > Artemisia > Artemisia annua. The sequence goes on along the minus strand of LBNU01011565.1, from coordinate 58,906 downwards.
CCAACATCTAGAAGAAAGAATCAGAAATTCAAATGCCAAGACATCTTCGGATGCTCCTGAATTTGATGCATATTTTGAATTAGCCAAAAGGGATGAAAGGATTCAAGCTCACACTAACACGATTCGGAAACTGAAGCTTCAAATTGCACAATCTAAGTCGAATAAATGTAATGTGATTGATAATAAATGTGATGTGTTTGATTCCTAGAAACCTCCGTGTTTAGATTCTCAATATCTTCAACTTCAAAATGTCATTAACAATTTGAAATACGAAAATGATTGTTTTCAAGCTGAAAATTCTAAAATCAAACAACATTACAAAGAGTTACATGATTCGATAAAGATCTTGCGTGATAAAAACAATGAAAAGATAACTTCTTTGCTTAAAGAAAATGAGAAACTAAAGACTCAGGTGAAAGGGAAAACAAAAAGAACTGTTGTTGATGCCTTTAATATTCCTCTTCCCCTTAGGAATAATGCGTTTGTTCACAATGAGTACCTTAGGTATCTCAAGGATTGCCTAGATATCCTCTGCGAAACTATTGAAGAAGTTAGAATTGTGAGTCCTATAGACATTGGCATCCGTGATGTGTATTATCTCACCAACAGAAAATATGAGCTTTTAGATTATGCCATTGGTACATTTCCTAAGGCTGATTGCATGCGTGATAAGACTAATGATGTTTCCTCTAAGGTTAAGAACAAGCATGTTGCCTTTAAAGTGGCCATAACATCACCAAAACATAACACATCAGATACCAAAAATCAAACAGCAGTTTCTCGTTCTAATGTTCCCATCATTAATTCTATAGGAGTAAAAGCTGTCACTAATGCTAGCGGGTAAAAGTCTAGTTGCAATACAAGGAATGATAGGACTTCGCCAGCTAAAAGTGCTCAAGGAAAGAAAGTAGAAGACCACATTAGGAACAATAAAACTGATCAGAACGTTGTGAATCGTGTTGATTCTAGTATTAGCTCTAGGCGTACTGTAATTAATTCGAATTCTAAAACCAGTTGTGTGATCTGTAATACCTCTTTAAATTTTGGTAATCATGATCTGTGTGCTAAGACATGTTTGTATACTTCTAAAGTATCCCCTGGTTGTCATAATGTTTATTATAATCGTGAAAAACATGTTTGGAAAGCTACAGGAAGGAAGTTTACTAATGTTGACTATCATTGGAGGCCCACTGGTAGAATAATGCCAATAGGAAGTCTTAACCCCTTTGCCAAACAGTCTTATCCTAAGTCTCCTAAAAGTAGGATTTGGAAGAAATCTGGTAGAACGTTTCCTATAGGAACCCAATGTGCTATCCATAAGTCTAATTCCCCAGCATACCATGTTATGACTAAGGTCACTATTAATTCATCCCATTCTGATGTTTGTACTAACCAATCGGAACCCACTGTTGGTTGGGGATCCAAGTTTGTCCGTTATCCACATCTGTCTGATTTCAAATGCAGGTCATACAAATCACCATGTGGTATTTGGACTCAGGCTGCTCAAAACATATGACAGGGGATCACTCGCGGCTCAGAAATTTCGTGAAAAAGTTTATCGGGACTGTTAGATTCGGGAATGATCATTTTGGTGCAATAATGGGTTATGGAGATTATGTGGTTGGTGACAGCGTTATCTCTCGGGTATATTATGTAGAAGGTCTTGGGCACAATCTATTCTCCGTAGGTCAATTTTGTGACTCAGATCTAGAAGTTGCCTTCAGAAAACACTCTTGTCATGTAAGAAGATTGGATGGGATGGATCTCTTGAAAGTCAGACGTGGCAGAAACCTCTACACTATATCCATTGAAGACATGATGCAATCATCCCCAATCTGTCTACTATCTAAGGCTTCCAAGACCAAGTCATGGTTGTGGCATCGTCGTTTGAACCATTTGAACTTCGGAACCATCAATGAACTTACGCGTAAAGATCTTGTTCGTGGCATGCCCAGGCTGAAGTATGAAAAGGATCATCTTTGTTCTGCTTGCCAGCTTGGTAAAAGCTAGAAACATACTCACAAACCCAAAACCATCAACACCATCATGGAAGTTCTTCATACCCTTCACATGGACCTCTGTGGTCCCATGAGAGTGCAAACCATATTTGGAAAGAGATATGTGTTAGTGATTGTTGATGATTACTCTCGATTCACATGGGTCAAGTTCCTCAGATCCAAGGATGAAACACCTGAAATCATCATCAAGCTAATCAAGCAACTGCAAGTTGGCCTCAATAAAACTGTCAGATTCATCCGCACAGATAATGGAACGGAGTTTGTCAATCAACAACTTACTCAGTTTTATGAAGATGTGGGAATTAGTCATCAAAGGAGTATACCTCGAACCCCTCAGCAGAATGGAGTCGTTGAAAGATGAAACCGTACACTTGTAGAGGCAGCACGTACTATGTTGATCTTCTCCAAAGCTCCTATGTTTCTCTGGGGAGAGGCAATTGCATCTGCTTGTTACACTCAGAACAGATCTTTAATACATCCTCTTCACTGCAAAACTCCTTATGAGCTAGTGCATAAAAGAAAACCCGACCTCTCTTTCCTTCGTATGTTTGGTGCATTATGTTACCCAAACTGCTACTTCAATTCCCAATCATCAACTTCATGAACATATCAGGAAATGGACAAATGATCACCCGATTGAAAACATCATTGGTAACCCATCTAGGCCAGTATCTACATGACGAAAACTTGCCACAGATGCCTTATGGTGCTTTGTTAGCAACGTGCTGTCCAAAGTCGAACCAAAGAATTATAAAGAAGCATTGACTAAAACGTCCTGGTTTACTGCGATGCAAGATGAAATCCATGAATTTGACAGACTAGATGTTTGGGAATTAGTGCCCCCTCCAGACTGTGCAATAATTATAGCCCTCAAATGGATCTTCAAAGTGAAGCTTGATGAATATGGTGAAGTATTAAAGAACAAAGCTTGACTTGTGGCCAAAGGGTTCAGACAAGAAGAAGGCATCGACTTTGAGGAATCATTCGCACCAGTTGCCAGAATTGAAGCCATCAGTATCTTCCTTGCCAATGCAGCCAGTCAGAACATGGTTGTATACCAAATGGATGTGAAGACTGCCTTTCTCAATGGACACTTAAAGGAAGTAGTATATGTAAGTCAACCAGAGGGGTTTGTTGATCCTGAACGCCCTAATCATGTCTATCGCTTGAAGAAGGCACTATATGGTCTTAAACAAGCACCCAGAGCATGGTATGACACACTGTCCAAATTTCTTTTAGCCAACCAATTCACCAAAGGGGTTGTCGATCCCACCTTGTTCACAAGAAAGTTGGGAGAGCATCGTCTCCACGTTCAAATCTATGTGGATGATATTATCTTCGCTTCAGCCAATCCACTAGAATGTGATAGGTTCGCAATAGAAATGAGTACAGAGTTCCAAATGTCCATGATGGGGCAAATGTCGTTCTTCTTGGGGCTTCAAATTTCTCAAAACCCACATGGTATCTTCATCAATCAATCCAAGTATGCCATTGAAATACTAAAGAAAATTGGATTCGAATCATGTGAATCTGTTGATACTCCAATGTTGAGAGAACTAAGCTGGATGAGGATATTGAAGGAGCACTTGTCGACCAAACCAAATACCGAAGCATGATCGGATCTTTGATGTATCTCACAGCCAGTAGACCTGATCTCTTATTTGCTGTCTGCATGTGTGCTCGTTATCAATCCAAGCCTACTAAGAAGCACTTAGAAGCTGTCAAAAGAGTCTTCAGGTACCTTCAAGGAACAATTCACATGGGCCTTTGGCATCCTAAAGACACTGCAATGGCTCTCACAGCCTACTCTGATGCTGATCATGCGGGTTGTCAAGATACTCGACGAAGTACTTCTGGTGGTGCTCAGTTTCTAGGAGATAAGCTGGTTAGCTGGTCATCAAAGAAGCAAATGAGTACACCAATCTCCTCTACAGAAGCTGAATATATTGTCATGTCATCATGCTGTGCTCAAATTCTTTGGATGAGATCTCAATTATCAGACTATGGCTTTAACTACAACAAAGTTCCGATGTACTGTGATAACAAGAGTGCCATTGCTCTTTGCTGCAATAACGTTCAGCATTCAAGATCAAAGCACATTGATATTCGACATCATTTCATCAGAGAACAAGTGGAAAAAGGAATTGTGGAACTCTACTTTGTAAGGACGGAATTTCAGCTGGCTGATATCTTCACAAAGGCACTTCCAAGAGAACGGTTTCAATTCATTCTCCCACGTCATGGAATGAAAAGCATCACTCCTGAGCTACTCAAAAGTCTTCAGGAAGATAATGAAGAGTAACTGATTCACTTCACATATCCTTTTATATAATATAAAACCCAGAAAAGAAAAATACAAAAATATAAAACCTATAAAAACCATAAAAATTTGAAAAACTCAAAAAGTCAAAATATATGTTTGCTTACAATTATGGCTTGCTATTACTTCAGATAGCAACCCGGTCTTCAAAATCCGTGTAAAAACACGTTTTTCATGTTTTCACTGTGTGTGGATTATCCGAAAAGTTGTACGCTTCAGTGCAGCCTTTCTAGTAAAAGAAGAGAAGTATTCTTTTCCCAAAATCTCTTTCTTCTAAAATTCTTCAATAGAGATTTTGTGGTGTACAAGGTGGCCATTGGTATTAAATTTTCTCGTATACGTTACCACTCACATTAATGGCTACTAAACGTTAAAATGGAAAAACGGGTCATTAATTGAGGGGGAGCATATGTGCTCAAAATTTCTTCACCTTTAAAAACTTTGTGCACCAGCCACAGTGAAAACTCAAAAAGTGTCTCATAATCAGTAAACATTTAAAATTTTATCACATGTCTCTCCAAAGCTTTTTAGAAAATCATATAAATCAATTGGGATCACAAAATCTCAAATGACTTGAAATTTTATGATCGGGGGAGAGAATGTGATTTAAATATAAAAACTTATTTAAAAGTGATGTTTTTGGACTCATAAAGAATATTTGTGGACT
>LBNU01011565.1:0-53388 GCA_014162995.1 Artemisia annua | reverse complement strand
AGGTGTAATATTTCGAGTCCTACGCAGATCTTAGCAATCTGCCAAGAACACTTATGAGGGAACGTACATAAGTATTTCCCAATGATTGAGTGGAAACTCCTGCCAGGGTCAACATCAAACAGCCCTGACAGCAGGTCACTTCGGTAATCTCTTGTAGGTTACGCTTAGTGTGTTCGATGGTGTTCCTAAAGGTCTACAGTCGTGGGGTGATCTCCAGCGACTCACCTAATCGTTGGCGTACTTTGGTATGTCAGTGAAAGCCCTTTCGGGGGCATCCGATTGGGAACGGCCTTTGTAAGGATTAGAGAAAGTCTTCACACTATGCTGTTGACGATCTCGAAATCCAAACTTGTAAGTACCGGTATGTTTATTACTAACCATGTTTTATGCAGCTCAACATACCCAACTTACCATGTTCACCACCATTACTCAAAGTTCCACATGCTCATGCCAACATCTTCAAGGAGTCGTCAGAGCTTTTCAACCATGAAGATCTACTCAACAAAGATGAATGGGCATGTCGGAAAGGCGTAATCACAACAAAGACAAAGAAGTCGACTATCGATGCAGATTGCTGAAAAGATTGCAGATTCATCATCTCATGCTTTACACTTCAACTCATAACTCAAGATATCGGTGATCAGAAAGAATGGGCTACGACTATGCTTCTCAACTCTGAGTAGAAGATCCATGATTCCAGAAAAAGTGTAAGCATGACAATCCACAAAAGATAATCACTACATCACCAAAGAGGAACACATGACACTCAAAGATTGACTTGAAGCTAAATATATGGATGCAAGAACGAAGAACAAAGTCAAAATCATCATATGCATCAAGGAAGTCATCTTGAGTCGTACATCTATGAAGAATCAATGACTACGATCTTAAAAAGAATCTACAAAGATCTCAATGCAAGAATTCCAAGAATAAAGAAAAAAGGGTTGACCTCTCTTAGGGTGAGATTGTTAGGAATACGATTTTTGGATAAGAAAGATTAGGTCACTGATAAGAAAGATTCGGTCACCCCAGATATGATTAAGCATTGTTTAGCTCGTAGTAGTTACATTAGTTAGTTATACGTAGTTTAGAATTAGATTAGTTCGCGGAAGAAGGACGGGTCTTTACCCACTGTATACCTGATCCGCAGCCCAAGTGGTACGCCCTAGTGGCAAAACCCATGTATATAAACCCCTCTCCCTCCTTGGAGAGGGTAAGCCTTCTAATAATCTCATTTTTTTTTTTTTTGGTTTTCTCTCTAAGGCTTCACTTCTTTCTCTCTCTACTTTCTCTCTCTAGAATTTCTTTCTTACCATTAACGAGCCAACCACAAGTATATTTGTGTTTGTGATGTTAACTAGTATCCTACATTTTGAAAGTTTTTAACATTTTGACAAATTTAGTCCCTGGACTACATACTAAACCATATAACAAGTCCTAACGAAATTATTTATCGGTTAAATGTAAAGACAGTTAATGGTAAAGACATACTAGGCTAATAAAGAAGTAAGAATGAAAAAGAAATGATATGAGAAATAACCTTTGACGTTTAACCTATATTAGATAACAACATAACTTCTAGAAATATGCAAGTACACATGTTTGCACAAGATTTTTTAAATTTTGAAGAACGTTTTCTCCCCCTCAACACTTGGTATGAAAATATTGAAATTTTTGATAAACCAAATGTTGACGAAGATTGTGTACATGCATATGAAAAGCAAAAGAAAATAAAAGTAAATAAAGGAAAATAAAATGTAACATCTTTTTGGTATTTTTGAAGATTTTTTGATTTTGTATTTTTGTTTTTGATAAATATTTACAAAAAATAATTTTGGTATTTGACTCAGTTAATTATTTTCAAGAAAAGATTTTAGATCATCTGGAGTCAAACACCGCATACCAATCCGGTGGACCAGTTCAGCAAACCTTGATGGAGCTAAAGGTTTTGTGAACAAATCTGCCAGTTGGTATTCAGTACCCACAAAGTATAACTCTATTGTACCCTTTTCAACATGCTCCTTGATGAAGTGATAACGGAGATCAATGTGCTTAGACTTTGAATGCAGAACCGTGTTGCAAGAGATTGCTATCGCACTTTTCGAATCACAATACATTGGAATCTTGTTGAATAAGTAACCGTAGTCCATTAGTTGTGTACGCATCCAAATGACTTGTGCACAACAGGAAGACATGGCAACGTATTCAGCTTCAGTAGATGAAAGTGAGGTGCAATCCTGCTTCTTTGACTGCCAAGACACGAGTTTATCTCCTAGAAATTGCAAACCACCAGAAGTACTTTTGCGTGTATCCATACACCCTGCATGATCAGCGTCTGAAAAAGCTATTAGTTCAAAACCGGAATCCTTCGGATACCAGATCCCCAAGTTAATGGTTCCCTTTACGTATCGAAGGATTCTCTTGGTCTCATTGAGGTGACGTTCAGTAGGACTGGACTGATAGCGAGAGCACATAAATATAGCAAATACAATATCCGGTCTGCTAGCAGTGAGATACATGAGTGACCCAATAATACTTCGGTATTTTGTGGGGTCAACTGGTTTCCCATTTGGGTCCGCATCTAACTTAGTTGTGTTAGCCATAGGAGTATTGTAAGTATCGCAACTGGTCATTCCATGTTTCTTAATTATCTCAAGAGCATATTTGGACTGATTTAGGAAAATTCCACGGGGAGACTGATGAACTTGTAGTCCCAAAAAGAATGTAAGTTCACCCATCATTCACATCTCAAAATTTTGTTTCATTAATCTGGCAAAAGCGTTTGAGTACTTTTTGTTTGTTGAGCCAAAAATAATGTCATCGACATATATTTGCACAATTAAAACATCTTCCCCGTGTTTTTGAATAAACAAAGATGGATCTAGTAAACCTTTAGTGAAAGAATTAGCAAGCAAGAAAGCAGTAAGTTTATCATACCACGCCCTGGGGGCCTGTTTGAGACCATAGAGAGCCTTCTTAAGTCGGTAGACATGATTTGGGTGCTCTGGGTCGACAAATCCCTCTGGCTGACTAACGTATACCTCCTCACGTAGTTGACCGTTCAGAAATGCAGTTTTTACATCCATTTGATAAACGACCATGTTTTTATGAGCAGCGTATGCTAAAAAGAATCGAACAGCTTCGAGTCTTGCCACTGGTGCAAAAGATTCCTCAAAGTCAATTCCTTCCTCTTGAGTATATCCTCTAGCTACCAAACGTGATTTGTTACGAATAACATTGCCTTCTGCGTCCAACTTGTTTTTCCAAATCCATTTTAGCCCAATGACATAAAATCCATCCGGTCGTTCAACTAATTCCCAAATTTCAAGACGTTTGAATTGGTTGAATTCCTCTTGCATTGATTCAATCCAGTTGTCGTAAGTGAGAGCTTCTTTAATATTTTTCGGTTCTTCATGACTAACTGTTAGAGCATAAATGCAATGTTCGGCATCGGAGTGAAGTTTTTGTCTAGTCATAACTGGAGCTGTTGGATGACCAATAATGTTGACAATTGGATGGTCACGAGTCCAATGATGTGTTGAAGGGTGAGGGTTATGAAACTGCTGCATATTAGTTGGTTCCAAGTTGCGTGTTGACGACTCAGCAATATCTGAAAGGTTCGGAGTCGGAGCAAACGGATTAAAGAAGGCATTCGGATCATAATTTGCAGGTTCGGGTACTTGTTGTTGGTTCAGATCTTCAGTTGGGTCGTCGGTGTTGGAAGCGGTTTGTTCTTCTATTGTTGCTGATTCTGTCGGGGGTACATCGGGTGTTACTATTGTTGTTGTAGTAACCGTTGTATCAGGTACTTGATTATTATCAGGTTGAGCAGCGGAACTAGTGGATACATCTGGTGCACGTGTCTCAAATGAATCATCGAACAAAGGAGAAAACAATGTTTCCAATTCTCGACGTGTTAGTGACAACGGTTCAGCTGAAGAATCTGGAAAGTGTAGACGGTTGGTTGCGGGTCCTAAGATGTTTTGCTCAGAAGCCATTTCTGTGAGCTCGTTGAAATTAGCATGAATAGTCTCCTGAATCTCTCTAGTACGACGGTTATAGATTCGAAATCCTTTTGAGTTTTCACAATATCCAATGAAGATACCGACGTCAGCCTTTGCTTTAAATTTTCCAAAATCATCACGATCATTATTTGGATAGCATAGAGAACCAAATACATGAGAGTGTTGTATGTTAGGCTTTAGTTTGTGAAGAATTTCATACGGTGTGACTTTGTGACATTTATTGATCATACAACGATTTTGGGTGTAACATGCAGTAGAGACAGCTTCTGCCCAAAGATAATCTGGTAATTGAGCATTAATGAGCATCGTTCGTGCGGCTTCCACTAACGTTCTGTTGCGTCTTTCGACCACTCCATTTTGTTCGGGAGTCCGTGCAATTGATGTTTGATGTTCAATCCCAACTTTCTCAAAATAATCACGAAGAGTTTGATTCTTGAATTCAGTTCCATTATCTGTTCTGACGATTCTGACTGTATTGCGTAGTTGAACCTGAATTTTCGTGAGAAAGGTGATTATCATCGATGGAGCTTGATCTTTGCTTTGAAGAAAGTAGACCCAAGTCCAATTAGAGAAGTCATCGACTATCACAAGAATGTATCGTTTCCCATTAATCATTTGTACTCGCATTGGGCCACATAAATCCATATGAAGAAGTTGAAGAACGTGATCGGTACTTGGTTCTGGTTTAGAACTTAGATGTGCACGTTTGCTCTTTCCTTGTTCACAAGCGTGACATAAGTGATCTTTTGTATATCTGAACCTTGGTAGACCGTCAACTAGTTTATGGCGAGCAAGGTCAGTCATAGTTCTGAAGTTGAGATGTGACATGCGTTGGTGCCATAACCAGGATTTTGTCGATTCAGCCTTTGAAAGTAGACAAATGGGAGAGGAAGCGGTCATGTCGGACATTGAAATTGTATAAAGACTGTTTCCACGTGTGCCGGACATGAGATCATTTCCTTGTAGATCACGAACAAAGCATGTTTTCTCCCTGAATGCAACTTCCAGATCACCATCACAAAATTGACCGACTGAAAATAGATTGTGACCGAGGCCTTCAACATAATAAACATGACTAATTTCGATATTCCCACTGACATAGTCCCCATATCCCATAATTGTAGCGAAATGATCATTCCCGAATCTGACAGTACCAATGAACTTTGAGACAAAGTTTCTTAACAGTTTGAGATTGCCTGTCATGTGTCGGGAGCATCCGCTATCAACAATCCAGAGAACAATTTGCACCACCTGCATCACATGAAAGAGACGACGATGGTACAATGGTAAGGGTGGAACCCGAAGAAGTTGTGGGTTCCGTTGGGTTAGAAGCACACATATTACCAATTTTAGGAATCCATTTAAAGTTATGTGTTCTTTGTAACCAACGTTGCCAATTTCAACTAGATTTAGCCTTTTTCTTAGTGAATTCGCTAAGTGATGGCATGTTCCTAGGGTTATTGTTCGCAACTAGTGGGTGGACTACATCATTCTTAGAAACTACACAAGGCATAAGTCCTAGCACAGATTTTGAAAGATTAGTGGGCCTAGATTTCCTGCCTGATGTATGTTTCTTAAAACGAGATAAAAGAGAATTCGCAACACATTTAGAATGATCACCAGATAACATACTTTTATGACAAAACACACATGAAGCATCAATATTCAAAGCATTTAAAGGTTCATCATTCGTTACACAACGATTAGGATTACAATTTGCCAAATCAGATGTAACACCCCCAAAAGTTGTCAATAACAGCGAAAGACTTAATAATGACAGCGGAAGACTTTCGGGGTATTACTTCGAGGATCTTTGGCACAATCATAGAAAACGACACAAGGTGACGCATTAAAGTTTAGTTTTATTCAAAATACCAAATATTCAAGACATCAAGATGTTTCATAATTTAAACAACAAGTTTATTTTAAATGTGTCAAAACATTTATCTAAGCCCGTGCCGGTTTACATGCCCACTCCGTGCCTTCATGGTCCTTCTTGCTTAATTCCTGAGATAGACATGCTAAAAGTCAACAAAAAGTTGAGTGATATTCATAGGTTTGAAAATAAACAGTTGAACACAAGATATAGTCATTTATTGCAAATGTATGCAATCAAACAAGTTGTAAACAGTTCATATCCGTTATTGCATTAAGCTCATGACACACAACGATTCAACAGCCAATCATATTTAACAATATGACGTAACATAATAATATGCCCCCAAGATAGGTTTTTGTCAGTTACCTATGTCATCCAAATAATATGCGTTTGGTAGTTTTCTCCAACGACCAAACGGGGATTGTCAATCCCTAATAGATCTATCCACAGTTATTTACGTTCACTCAACAAGTGATTAAGGTTCATGATCGAGGAAGTTTCGACAATAGCTGCTTAAGCAATAATAACGGTCAGTCGGTATATCAATACCAAAATAAAAGAACTTGTGTTCGGTTTTAAGCATGTATCTCCCCACATAAAACAGTTATTAAGTGGGCTATGAACTCACCTTAGTAGTACAGTAGATGTGGTAGTATCGTAAGCTCAACGATGCTAGGCAACGGCTTCACACACAACCTAAAGATAATGCAAGTTTCAGTTGATAGTCTAAGTCCGGTTTTATCGCGAATATTAGTCATTTTAGTCATGAACAAAACTCGTGTTTGTTTAAATGCCTTAAGTTCAAAAACAAAGTTATATGTACGTATAACTTGTGAGTATAAGGATCGATGATCGATGTGTGATGGTAATTCATCATGAATAAGTCAAAGCGTATAGATGATAAGTTACGATAAAGTTTAATAGGAAATAACGGATAATGTAACTTTATTATCGTTAAGTATTAATAATAACGCGAGTTTATATATATAACGTACGTACCATTTTTGTACAAGTTTTATATTAAATATATATTCATATATTTATATAAAACACAAATTTTAATTTATAAAGGAAATATCACAGAAAAGTCCTTCAAGTTTCTAGAATTTACATTTTTAACCCTAACGGTCAAAACTTTACACCGTTAGACCAAAGTTAATTATTATTACACTTTAGGTCCAAGGGCATCCATATTAACAATATTTATCCAAAAGTTTTAATATTTACAGTTTCTAACCCAGAAATCCAGATTTGACAGTTTTTACCCAAAGTTTACACTTTTAGTCCCTCGGCCAAGAAATTTTACAAACTTAGTCCAAATCTCACCAAATTAAAAGTTTAACATTTTTATTTTCTAAATAAGCTCAAAACATTCCTAATAACTTATTGGATCAGCTTATTAGCTTAAAAATCACAATTTTTATTTATTGGGCCTTAACGAGCTAAAACTAAGGCCCATAAACGTTTTATGATTCGTTGGGCTTATGAAACATTTGGGCTGGTTTTGGGCTTGTCTTAGGGTCCTATTAACATTACAAAAAGGCTTGTATGACCAGCTTATTAGATAAGCTTAAAAACAGCTTATGGGGCTTATAAGCCCGTCTTATTAGTTTTAAGTAGTTTTCAAAACAGATTTAGTTCAAACAAATTGGCTTGAGAAAATAGCTTAAACAAGCTTGTTAGGTCGAACCAAATACCTTTCCTAGTTGCTAGCAATGTTGTTAATGAGGTCACGTTTTAAAATGAATATGTTATGTGTCGAATTAAATGTGTATAAGGCCAAAGTAAACGTGTAAAATCATTTCTGAAATAGTTAGAGACTTAGAAATATTCTAAGTGTTGTGATTATTTCGAATGGGTCAAGGCAGCTTCAAAACGTGGCCAATACTTGGTTAAAACGTTGGTATAATGGTCGAATCTTTGTTGAGACTAATTGTAGGTATAGTATACATATAGTACGAGCAAAAATAATTATATGTTATTAATCTCGTTTACCAAATAATTAGCAAAAGTAAATGATCAAAATCATTTCTGAAAAACAGTTTCATGTTCAAAAATATTCCAAGTGTTTCTAACACAAATCGTATAGGTCCAAATCAAAATAGAAACATGAGATTTTCATACTAATACGTTAATTATGGGTTCAAATCTTTTAAAGGGTCTCGTTAAGGACCTAGCTAACATGTGATACGTGGTATATAAAGTATGCGTTGTATTTATAAATTACGTTATATATTTATTAAGTGTTGGTGCAAAAATCTTATGAACACTAGTCTAAAGATAGAAAGATGGTTCAAGGTCTTACCTCACCTCACAAGGGCGGCGTAAAACTTATGTAAAGATCAAGTTGGTACGAAGGTTGAATGTAGGATGGTTCACGACACACCAAGGTTCAAGACGAGCAACGAATGGTTCTCTTGACTTGATTCTAACTCCTCGTACGCTAGCCAACTTCTTGTCCCAAAACAATTTTTATCACTTCACTTAATTTAGTTGTTTGGTACGTTTGTGTTTGTGATACCAACTGAGGTTGCATGAGGGATTTATATAGGCAATATATGAGTCTAAAGGTCACAAGAGATTGAGAGTAGGATAGAATGTTTGCATGTCCACCTCCAATTTCGTCCAATCGACACATTACATGACCAAGGAATGTGTCAGTCGTTTTCTGACATTCTCTGACAATTCTGACAGTTGACAAGACATGTAATATTTGTTTCGTAGGCATTGGGGATCATGGGAGGTGCTCTGGAAGCTTGGTGACACGTTTTTACAAGTTTGGCAAGGGTGGGTTTTGTGATTTATTTTGCTCGGTTTTTAGGCAGTGAACGTGTAAGGTTTTTAACAAAATTTGTCATTCCTGATACTATGCTAAGTCGTCAATCAAATGGTGAAATAAAATCAGTAGGTTGTGTGTCGAATTCGTGAGAAAACGAGGGTGTTTGTGAGGCTGGTCGCGACTGGGTACAACAGGAAGAAAAGAAAACAAAATATAAAGGGTGCGTTTGGACTGGCCTGTTGGGCTGGTTTGATGAATCAGGCCCAGCAGCAAAATAAAGAAAAGCAAGAAAATATTAATGAGTCCGTTTGGTTGTAGTTGGGTTTAATTCAGGCCCAATGGGTCCTGTAGGCCCAATTAGCGAGTTTCGTGAGTCGGGTTTCGGTCCAATAATATTAGTGAGTAATCTCGGGAATTTTCGTAGGCTCCGGAAATATATAAATAATGTACGGATATGAAACGTATATTTATAAAAATAATACGATTAAAAATATATTCACGATATTTAGACTATCTAGGTTTGTGTAAGCATCGTTCCTAGGCAAAATGTCATAGTGATTTACGTAACATGTCATGTATAACAAAAAAAAATTTATTACCCGCAAAATGGCATTTATATATAGTAATATTCATTTATTCACAAATCGATATTTACTAATCGCATAGGAAAATTACGAGGGGCTACATCAGAATCTAAATCTAGTGCAAGATAAGTATTATTCAAAGTCCTAGGGTGTTCTTCTACTTCAGAGGCTTCTAGTGTTTCTCTTCTACGTTGCAAGATCCTATTCTTCCTTTTCATACGTTTATGCTTGGATCTGCTAACGCTATGTGTGGCAACTATTCCTGTAGAAGTGGAAGGATCCATATTAGACTTATGAGTGTGTTGTTCTACATTGGTTATGTCTACTGAGTACATTCCTGGTGCAATAACTTTAGTGTTGACAGATTTTCCTTTTTCAAGTTCACGTATTTTCTCTTTCAACTCAATGATAATGTGCATATTATCTTGAATTTCACTGTCTAGCTTTCTGTTTGAATAGAGATAATTATCTCAACTCTTTTGCCAATAGTCTGTAACTTCTTGCAATTCTGCAATTTCCTTTTCATATTTTGAAATTTGACTTTTTAATTCCTCATTTTCTTTTTGAAAGGATGTGGAAGTTTTAAGACTTTGCAATTCTAATTCAAAATCCAGACTTTGGTTTTGACACCATTCAAGCTTTTTGTTGAGTTGTAAAATCTCATTTGAAAGTTTGTTTTGCACATCATCATTGTGTTTTCGGAGATTAACGTTTTCATCCTTTAATGTCTCAATTTGTTTAGATAACAACTCAACATCATCACAGTGATCATCAACAAGCATAGAAGTACCAGATTCATAGAGAGAATTCATAATCACAAAAATTATATCAGCACTAAGAACATGTTCCAAGAGTCGATCAGTTTCTTTTTGTAAAAATTGATTTCAACATTTTTGATTTAAAATTTCTTGTTCAGTTTCTTGAAACACATTCATCATAGATGAGACTTCTTTTTAAAGTTCCTGTTCCCAGTGGTTAGCATAATGACGCAAATGTCGAGCAATAGGTAAAAACTGTTTTTGAAACACTTCTCGTTTTTCTCTCTCATGAGGAGTAGTAATAGTGAAAACCGTTATTTGAGAGTTGCGTTCAATGGCTTCATCTAATTGTTCAATATTTTCCTTGAACGTGTCGAAATACTAAAGTACACGACAACGAGTAGGAAGAGGTTGAAGTTTGTTATCGTTTGGTAAAGGACCGTTTATTTGCACCACTGGTTTAGCAGGAGCTACATAAGAAGTAACTTCTTGAGGTTTGATAATGTACCATGGTTGTTCAGATTTCTCTTTTTGCGGTGTAAAGATATCAGTTATTGGAGGCATTTTAGAGTAATCAAAAGGTTTATTGTATGTAACGTTTTCCATTTTTGATCGACTCTCATCTTCAATTTCATATTCCTCTTCACAATCATATACAACAGTACGAACAACAGTATCGTCAAAGAGATGATCTGCACTATATAACTTTGGAATCTCATTGAGTGCTACACGTAAAAAACATGGTGATTCACTTCCAATTGCAAAGCCGTGACCATTGTTTGTTCGATTTACTGAAAACTTTTGAATAGTAGTCACTGAATTACTAGTTTTATATACAACATTTTGAAATTCTTTAAGCTTATCTTCCAATTCAACAATCTCATCGACGTATGACTTAACTTTGTTTCTGGTTTTGCGTTTATGTTCCGTGAACTCAGCTTGACAATTTGACAACTCCGTTTTGGTTTGTAAAATGATTGCATCAAGTTGTGCAATTTGTTTTTTTGTGTTCAAACGCTTGTTTTTCCAGTACAAAAGCTAAGTTATTTTTAGACTCCATAATTTTAGCAATTTGGTGTTCTAACTCTTTTTCGTGAAGAGAAGATTTTAGAAAAGCAGCTTCAAAGCCTTTTTCCCGTTGAATCATCTTTTCCGCGTTTGACAGTTGAAATTTATAGCACTCAATATCCCTAGTTAATAATGCATTTCGCTCTTTCAATCTAGCATTAAGCTCTTGACATTTAATGTTTTGAGATTGACTAGTCATAAGAAGGGACTGAATTTCTGAATCTGGACCAGACGAAGGATCAACATGTTCAACGTGAGCATTGTTATCATTGACAGTTTCATTATCCGAATCATCAAATGTGACAACCGGGTTAATTTGAAAATCATCAAATATAACTTTTGTGTCCATTTGAGTATTCGTGTGTGTAGATAACAATGAATCATTTTGAACTTCTTGTTCCTTGTAAGATGCAAATGCAGATGGGGAGGCAATTTCATGTATGAGACATGAGTTAAGATCAGTTACCTGAGAAAGACCATCGGTGTCATAAATTGGGCCTGAGTCACTTATGTGGAGTTCATGCATGTTGGCCATCAGCATAACAGCAGCTTCCAAATCTTCCATGTTATCATCGGAATGTGCATTAGCCATGAAGCTGTTGTCATTTGCATTCGTGTTGCTGCGGGCTTCATGTTTGAGAGCAAGGAGTAATGCCTGTTTCTGATACTTACTTCCTTGAGTTCTTGGTGATGGACATGCAGTTGCCAAGTGACCTATTCCATTGCAGTTATAGCATCTGATGACCGTATTCCCCGATTCAGTATTCCCTGTGTCAACAATCTCTGCCTTTCTCTAAGGGACACCACCATTGTTCCTGAATCCTCCACTGTTGTTAAACCGTTGTCCAGAATTGGAGTTACCCATATTACCACCCGATCCAAATCTACCACTGTTACGATTCTGAATTTCAACGCGACCATCGTGAATGACAGTTTGATTCCTTGTATTTGAAGATGAACGAAGACGATTGTTAGACTTGTTTGAGAATTTGCTGAAAGCCCGAGCAATGAGTGCAATTCCTTGGTTGAGACTGTTAAAGTCCTCATCATCATCGTCATCATTAGCAATAGTTGGTGTAGACAAGGTGTCATTGTTGTCGTATGAGGCAAATTGATTTGCAGGAGGGTGCGTTGTGGAATCATAAGATGAATACGGAGATGGGTTGTTCAGATAAGCCTGTTCTGGATGATAAACATTGTGTTGTAATGGTGGAGCCGGAACATGTGATTGAGCAACAAGCGCCAAAGAGTTTGTAGGTGGGGGCTGTGAGTAGTTTCCTCTGAGAGCGCGATCATTGTCAACTTCATGTTGATGATGTTTCAGATAGTTATACAACAAACCATATGGTGTTTCATGAAGGTTTCTTGCTTATCGAACAAATGTCACATACTTCTGCCAATCAGGACCAAGACATCCTAAGAACTTCGTGTTGACAGCAATCTTTGGTAAGATGATGTTATGTCTGTCGAGGTCATTAATGATGTTCGTGAAGCGGTGATAGTATGACTCAAGTGATTCCATTGGCTCAATCATGAAATGTGTGTATTCCATGTAAAGTTTTGACTCCATGTCCTCCTGATTCAACTGAGTTCCTTCCATTAGAAGATGAACATGTTCCCACATAGCCTTCGCAGTTTTCTGAGCATCAACACTGCGAAAGATCGGATTAGGT
The DNA here is from genome assembly GCA_014162995.1 of Artemisia annua. Taxonomy (NCBI): domain Eukaryota; kingdom Viridiplantae; phylum Streptophyta; class Magnoliopsida; order Asterales; family Asteraceae; genus Artemisia; species Artemisia annua. The sequence continues at coordinate 40,622 of LBNU01011565.1, read as the reverse complement.
ATGCCTTGAAGAATGTAAATCATGGCATATTCATCTGCTTCTTTGTGAAGTAATTGTTCAATAGTAAGTTGAGCATCAGTTAGAGGTCTGTGTGTGTCTGGTATGGGTGGATCAGCATTATGATTACCAGGGACAAGGTTAGTCGGTGTTACAAATGGACCTTCATTGATAACTTTTCTCATGTATTTGCCATGTGGTTTCTTGAGTTCAAGAAATCTTAGGAATCGACTTGACCACTGAACATAATTACCGGGTGTGAGCATAGGTGGTGTGTCAAGTGAACATGCTTCATGTCTTGATTGTTGAGTAGTGATGACTTCACACATTTGGTCAAACCAATGAGTTTGTTTCGACGGTTGAGTAATTTGTTGCATTGGAAATGGTGGAGGTTGAGGCAGTTGTTGATGTTGATGCATCATGACATGTTGTTGAGAGACCATTTGATTATATGGATATGATTGTTGAGGTTGTTGTTGTTGATATTGTTGTTGTTGTTGACGAAACAATTGTGTTTGATGATAAGGTTGCTGATGATGAAAGTTGTAGTACGGTGGTTGAGACATGATGAAAGACTTGTGTGTAAATGGATCTTGTAGAAGGTATAGGTGTTATGCCAAGCCTTGAAAACTATCCCAAGTGTGTTCTCGAAACTTTGTTGAAGAATATCTCGAAAAGCAGTCAATGTCCAAAGATCTCGAAAAAAAATTCCAAAGTTCTCGAAAAAATGTCAAATTATCGAGAAATTTTGATAGAAATTTTCGAGAAATTTCACTATAGTAGAATTTAGCAAAGTTCTCGAAAATTATGAAAGGATTTCGAAAGTTTTCTAAAGATCTCGAAAATTAGAAGATTTCGAAAGTCCAGAAAAGATCTCGAAAGTTTCAAAATTTTCGAAAAAAATTCTACAATTATCGAGATTATACAATATCGATAATATCCAACGAGTCGAAGTGTTTTCTTTCTTATACAAGAGAGAAAAGCACTGAGTAAGCAACGGAAACACCTTAGGAGCAAAGAACAAGGATCTCGAAAGTTTAGGGTCTAAAGTTCTCGAAAGTTGGCAGTTTTTTGTTTTTGTAAAAAAACAATCCAAAAACACGTTTTTAATCCAAGATTCTTGTACAACTAACCTTAAAATAATGAAATCTTAAAGAAAGTTACAAACTTGAACCACTTTGAGACTTTTTTGGTTGTTTGAGTTTGTAACACAAGTTTGATGACAAATATGTGATAAAAACACGAAACAAACAAGAAAGTAGCAAACTTTAAACAAAAAAATAACGAATAAAAACTTGGTTTTGGGTCGTAGAAAACAAAAACAAAGTAATACACCTTCTTCTAGCGATTGATACCACTTGTTAGGTCACCATATTGTAAACACAAGTATTGATTTGATAGAAATAAGATGAGAAATAGAGTTTGGTTGATTAGATCAAATATGAAGAATAAAAGTGCAAGAGTTTCCTTATGTAAATGAAATAACCAACAAGTGTAAGATGATACATGATGTCCTATTTATAGGAGAAGAGCTAGGGCAACACTCCCTACTCCTTCCTTATCTAAAACGTATGGGCTTGTGGCCCATTGGACATGTAATGGACTTACACCTAAACATAAATAATCTTAAGTAAATTTAGCAACCTATTACAATGACTGAAATAACCGAGACTTGACTAAACGTTGATAAACTTAGGTTCTAACAATTATTTAGAAGCAGAGTCCTAAAACCCAACAAAATTAGTCATGTGTATTATGTCGAAGGCCTTGGTCACAATCTGTTCTCAGTCGGTCAATTCTGTGATGGGGATTTGGAAGTAGCATTCAGGGAGAAAACTTGCTTCGTTCGCGACATACAAGGAAATGATCTTATGTCCGGCACTCGTGGAAACAATCTTTACACCATATCTTTGTCAGACATGATCGCTTCTTATCCTATATGTCTTCTTTCAAAGGCAACTTCGACAAAATCCTGGTTATGGCACAAGCGTATGTCTCATCTTAACTTTAAAACCATGACAAAGCTTGCTCGTCACAAACTAGTTGACGGTCTTCCTAGATTCAGATATTCAAAAGATCACTTATGTCCCGCTTGTGAACAAGGAAAGAGCAAACGTGCCCACTTCAGCTCTAAAACTGAACCAAGTTCTAAGCATGTTCTTCACCTGCTTCATATGGATTTGTGTGCCCCATGCGTGTTCAAATAATTAACGGCAAATGGTACATATTAGTAGTTGTTGATGACTACTCCAAATGGACTTGGGTTTACATCCTTCGAAGCAAAGATCAAGCTCCTTCCATGATCATCACCTTTCTCACCAAAATTCAGGTTCAACTTCGAAACACAGTTAGAACAGTCAGAACGGACAATGGAACTGAATTTAAAAATCAAACTCCTCGTGAGTATTTTGAGAAAGTAGGTATTGAACATCAAACGTCTATTGCTAGAAGTCCAGAACAGAATGGGGTTGACGAAAGACGCAACAGAACGTTAGTGGAAGCTGCAAGAACGATGCTCATTAATGCTCAATTACCAGATTACTTATGGGCTGAAGCTGTTTCCATCGCATGTTGTACTCATTAATGCCACAACAAAACTCCTTATGAGATTGTTCACAAACGAAAACCAAATGTTCAACACTTTCATGTGTTCGGAGCTCTTTGCTATCCACATAATGATCGTGATGATTTTGGGAAGCTCAAAGCAAAAGCTGACATAGGTATCTTCATTGGCTACTATGAAAATTCAAAAGGCTTTTGGATCTATAACCGTCATACAAGGGAAATTCAAGAGACAATTCACGCTAATTTCGATGAACTTTCTGAAATGGCTTTTGAGCATAACAGCTTAGGACCCGCAACCAACCGTCTTAACTTCCCAAATTCTTCAACTGCACCATTCTCACCAACCCGCAGAGAATTGGAAACCTTGTTCGCACCATTGTTTGATGACACTTTTGATCAAAGTGCACCAGCTGTATCCACTAGTTCCGCTGCTCAACCTGATCATATTCCAATACCTGATACAACTGCTCCTACAACTACTACTGTAGACAATAGTGGTAATGAGTTCTTCAATCCGTTTGCTGAATAAACCGATTCCAATACAGACAATACAGCTGAAGATCTGAACCAACAACAAGTACCCGAACCTGCAGATTTTGATCCACTTGCGCTTTTCAATCCGTTTGCACCAACTCCAAACCTGGAAGATATTGCAGAATCGTCAACACGCAATTTGGAATCAGTCAATATGCAGCAGTTCCATAACCCTCACCCTTCAACACATCAGTGGACTAAAGATCATCCATTAATCAACATCATTAGACATCCTTCAGCTCCAGTTATGACAAGACAACGACTTCACTCCGACAACTAGATTGAATCAATGCAAGAGGAATTCAACCAATTCAAATGCCTCGAAGTGTGGGAATTAGTTGAACGACCAGATGGATTGTACCTCATTGGGCTGAAATGGATTTGGAAAAACAAGTTGGACGCAGATGGCACAGTTATTTGTAACAAATCCCGATTGGTTGCTAAGGATATTCTCAGGAAGAAGGAATTAATTTTGAGGAGTCTTTTGCACCTGTGGCTAGACTAGAAGCTATTCGCATTTTTCTTGCATACGCTGCTCATAAAAATATGGTCGTTTATCAAATGGATGTGAAAATGGCATTTCTGAACGGTGAATTACGTGAAGTAGTTTATGTTAGTCAGCCAGAGGGATTCGTCGACCCAGAGCATCCTAATCATGTCTACAGACTTAAGAAGGCTCTCTATGGTCTCAAACAAGCCCCAAGGGCATGGTACGATAAACTTACTGCTTTCTTGCTTGCTAATGATTTTACAAAAGGCTTAATAGATCCAACTTTGTTTATCCAAAAACACGGGGATGACGTTTTAGTTGTGCAAATATACGTTGATGACATTATTTTTGCTTCTACACATAAAAAGTATTCAAACACTTTTGCAAAATTAATGAAACAAAATTTTGAAATGTCTATGATGGGTGAACTTACGTTCTTTTTAGGACTACAAGTTCATCAATCACCCCGTGGGATTTTGCTTAGTCAATCTAAATATGCTCTTGAGATAATTAAGAAACATGGCATTACCAGTTGTGATACTTACAATACACCAATGGCCAACGCAACTAAGCTAGATGCGGATTTACATGGGTAACCTGTTGACCCCACAAAATACCGAAGTATTATTGGGTCATTGATGTATCTAACCGCTAGCAGACCAGATATTGTCTTTGCTGTATTTATGTGCTCTCGTTATCAGTCCAGTCCTACTGAACGTCACCTCAATGAGGCTAAACGAATCCTTCGATACATAAAGGGAACCATAAACATGGGACTCTGGTATCCGAAGGATTCTGGTTTTGAACTAATAGCTTTTTCAGATGCTGATCATGCAGGGTGCGTAGACACACGCAAAAGTACTTCTGGTGGTTTGCAGTTTCTTGGAGACAAACTTGTGTCTTGGCAATCGAAGAAACAGGATTGCACCTCATTATCATCTACGGAGGCTGAATATGTAGCCATGTCTGCTTGCTGTGCTCAAGTCATCTGGATGCGAACACAGCTAATGGACAGCTACTTATTCAACAAAATCCCGATGCACTGTGATTCCAAAAGCGCGATAGCAATCTCCTACAACACTGTTCTTCATTGCAAATCAAAACACATCGACCTCCGTTAACACTTCATCAAAGAGTACGTTGAAAAGGGTACAATTGAGTTATATTTTTTGGGTACTGAATACCAGCTGGCGGACTTGTTCATAAAACCATTAGCTCCATCTAGGTTTGCTGAACTAGTTCACCGGATTGGTATGAGGTGTTTGACTCCAGATGATTTACAATCTTTTCTTAAAAACAATTAAGCGAGTTTGACACCAAAACATTTTGTACATATTATTCAAAAACAAAATACAAAAATATAAAATTAGAAAAACACAAAAAGATTTTCTTTTCATTATTTTCATAGCAATTTCAAAAATTCACTACTTCAAGACATGTTGTTCAAAACATTTTCATCAATCTTTCGTAAACATATCTTGAGGGGGAGAAAATTTGTTATAATCTTGTGAATTTTTTAATCTTCATCATTTTGTTCATCTAAATTCATCTTTTACGACTAAACTCTCGAGCCAAAAAGTTGTTTTGAACCGTCATTATATGTGGTATTGGTTCGAGGGGGAGTTTCGTCACTTAAACTCAAAGTCTTAACCACATGGACTCGTAACATTGCGTCTTAAAAACTTAAGGGACTTTATATGCTATAATTGTCAAAGTTATGGTTGTTATACAAGTACAGGGGCCAAAAGAGTCAATCTTTGAAAGTTTCACCTATATATACTTGTCACATTCATTTTTTTCTCCCACAAAAACAAAAAATGCGCCCCTACGCTGCCATTTTTTCTCTCCACCCCAGATTTCTTGATTTTGAGTGTTTCATTGATTGTAAGTGTTTAAAGTAGTCATTCATTGCTCATTATCATGTACTCAATCTCTTGAATTTGTTATGTGGCTTAATTGATAGAATTTTTGTATTAGGGTTTATGAGACAAATTTGGGTGTTTCTTAAATCTGATGAATTAGGCTAATTAGAGTTAATAAGCTGCTTTGGTAGGTCTATAATTGATTGATTACATCTTTTAATTGGCTCTTGTTTCATCAGATATGAAAATCTTGAGTGTTATAAGATTTTAGGGCTCGTAAATGTGGCTGGTACAATATGGTTGTGTGGTTATGTGTTTTGTGTGTTTCTGCTTGCTTGGTTATGCTATCTTTACATGCTCCCACAAATCCTAACTCATAGCTTAACGTATGCTTAATTTTTGCTTTGATTCGAGTCACTAGTTTCGCTATTAAGGAATATGTGTTAGGCTTATATGAAATTTAGGATTGGATTATGCTTGTAGATGCCATTTGCCAAATAACTATTACATGCCCATAACCCAAATCAAACAGAAAATTTTGGCCTAATGTGATGGTTATCGAGTATAGTTATGAACTTATCGAGTATGACTGAGAAGACTATCGAGTATGTCATCCTTATCGAGTATCTGTCTCCCTTATCGAGTAAGGCTTCATGATTTCCTTACTCGAAGCATAAAAACAATTTTATCTTGAGAAAGAACTCTATTCTCTTACTCGACAAACTTGTTTCTATTCTTCGAGTAAGCAAAACCTGAAACCTTATCGAGTTAAGTGAACCATCAAGTATGCCTTCATCTGATTTATCGAGTATGTACATTATCGAGTATGTAGATTATCGAGTAAGGCCATCTTTCTGTGTTTGTCGAATAACATGATTCTCTACTTGATTATCGAGTAAGAATCTCTCTCAAATTTTTTCTAATTTTATCGAGTAAGGGACATTGTAATGTTATCGAGTATAGACTAGTATTTGTTATCGAGTATGTGGGTATGTGTTTGCTTTTATCAAGTAGTACTCATACATGTGATTGTATCGAGTAACTGACATGCTTTGGTGTGTTTAAATGTGTATGATGTGTTGTATGTGTTCTTCTTTGGTTTGATGCTTGTTAGTTGTGCATGTTTATATGTTTCATTATTCATTGGTCACACTAATTCCATCAAGATGACAACTTGGATATTGAAATGCTCACTAACATAAACATCACGATATTGTGTTCGTTGGTTGTGTTGATGCATTTCAGGTACTAAGATGTCTCAAGGAACCACTCCTAGGCATGAGTTAATTAAAGGAGATGAAAGGAATATCGGAAAGTCTAACTTGAAAGTTGATTTAGAGAAACTCCCGTGTCATCCAACATGTCAAATCATAGTGGAGGTTCTACAGCATCATTACATTCGACAACTACTCACTTGTTCATGCTCCGTACCTGAAGTCTACTTGACACAATTCTGGAAATCTCTTGAAGTAAGTAAGGATGGCAAAATAATGGGAATACGACTTGATCACAAAGACATTCAGTTTAACGTCGGAATTCTACGCTCTGTTCTTGGCTTACCTGCTGAAGGTTCCAAAAACTTCAAGAAATTCACCCCACGTCCTTCGTTGTCAGAAATTATCAGATTTCTACGAGAAATTGGGTATGATGAATCAAAGACCAAATTCACCGTCCTATCTTCAATCGACAGAAAGAATATACCACAACCATGGCTCACTCTTTACTCCATCCTCACCAACTGTGTAATTGGCAGAGAAAGCGGACACGAACATCCATCATTGGAACTTATGCAATTTTACTGGGGGGTTGTCAAAATGGCCCCTGTTGACTTCGCTCAGATAATTTGGGAAGATATGACTTATCAAGCCCGACAGTTCAAAAATTCACCAACAAAGAAAATCCCTTTTTATCGGTTTACCAATTATCTCATTGGACATTTCATGCATAAATATTCAGATATTGATGCTAGACGGGAGGATAAGGAACATACACCTGCTATGGATCTAATGTACACCTCAGCCAGAATTCACAAAACAAGCACCACGAAACAAGGGATGAGAATTCCTGATATTCATTTACCAGATGCTGTTCGTAAGACTAAAGATTATGAAGTCTATGACAATGCCCAAAGGAATGACTCATTCGAGTTAAGTTCTAAGAAAACCAAAGCAGCTTCTAAGGGTGCAGAAAAGGTCCTCAAGGTTCCCAAGTATAGAACAAAGAAAGTTAATCGTCAACCCAAAAGGAAACTTACCCTTTGTGATGAACCGATTGATGAGGTAACTAAGGAAGCAACTGTTAAAAGGGTAAAGGAAACTAAAGGCAAGGGTAAACAACCTCAGGAAGATGCTGGAACTCCACCTTTGTCCGAATCTGAAGAAGAGGAACAAGTGCAATTCACCCTACAAGAAAGTAAACGATCAGAAGAGAAAAGAATAGCGATGCTAAAAAGGAAAGGTGAAGGGTCTGGCACTAAAATTGACGAAGCAGAGACTCAGTTATCTGAGGAAGATGAAGAAGATAAGTCTGAGGAATCCAGTCTCAAACACTCTCAGATATTGATCAAGAAAAAGATGATTCAGATGATTCAGGTGATTCCGATAAGGCAGAAGTGTCCTCAAGTTCTGAAAACCAATCTACTGACGGGGAAGAACAGGACAGTGAAAAAGATAAGGATGATAACGAAGCTGTCAATGACGAATCTGAAGATGAAACAGAAAGTAGTGATGAAAGAGTAAAAGTAACAAGTGATGAAGAAAAGACCACTGATGAAGAATCAGATAATGAAGAAAGTGATAATGAAACCGGGAATGCTAATGATGATCAGACTAAAGATCAAGAAACGGATGACACAACTATTGATATCACCGGAAGTCATGAGATTGTTCCTTTTGCTGCTCTAGTTCAACAACCTCAAGTAACTTCATCTCAGGATCAACCTTCAATGACCCAACCACTTCCTCCTCAGCAAACCCAAGAATCACAAGAGGCTGCTCATCCAAGTCTGTTGAGAACATTACAACAACAACTGAAGAAGTTACAAAGGCAGGTCTCAGAACAACAGAAAGAGCTTGAACAATTCAAAGTATACAACATTGATGCAGCTGTGGCAGACAGAGTTAAGGATTGATTACCAGGAGAAGTTCAAAAATTTGTTCGTGACCAACTCCTAGCAACCGTGGAACAATACGTTAAAGATAATCTTGAAAGGGTTGTTACACAAAAGTTTCACACAACTCCTATAACCGTTCAGACTTTACCATCTACACCATCTGCTAGTGATCTAAAGGGAAAGCTGTTGGAAGCAATCATGCGTGATCCAAATGAGAAAGAACTAAGAAAGGCTTTGATCAACTCAATGAAGAAGGCTTCTAAGAAGGATGAGCCCTGCAAGCGTACTAAGTCCTCCAAGCGCCGCCATGACGATTCTGATCTAGACGATCATCCTCAATCAAAAGATAAGTGTAAAAGAACGCATGGCTCCACTTCTAGACTTCAAACCGCCGAGACTAGTACTCCAGTTACTGATGAAGTTCAGATGCATTTTGTGGCTGATGTTCAAATGGAAGCAGCTGAGGAATTGGATGCTCCAGCTCCAGAGTTTGAAATCCCACAAGATCTACCTGCCAACATCGCAGAACCACCAATGGAAGCTCCAGTCATACCACCTCCTGAGTGGATTGACACCTCTGCTCCAACTTACAATTGGTTCGATGAAATGGTCGATGCTCATCCTGATGTTCCTGAATCAGAAATACCCATAGAAGGATCTATAGTTGGTTTCACAAAACGAATCAAGAAGATAATGAAAACCCAGAAACTTCTACTTTCTGATTTACTGAAGATTCGAAAAGCAGGGTTCACAGAATTCAAGACATGCACTACATCAGAACTTGAATTTGAATACAATGTTGAAGAATGTGCACGTGCACTGTCAGAAAATATCACGTGGGAAAAGAGGCCTTTATGGGATAGAATTCTATCACGGAAATGATCCTGACTTTACGTTTCAAGACTTCTCCCAACCTTTACCTCTCATTGGTCCTCCCAACTGTCCAAAGATCCTTAAAGAGTATTTCTTCAACAACGATCTCAAATATCTCATTCATGGCAACACCGATCCCACACACCGTTATGCTACATCTCTCACCAAATTCAAAGCTGCCTCATATCTTCTCGATGATCTTGAAGAAAAAATAAAGGTTTTGTACTCTACATTCGTTTCAACGTATAATGTTGAAGCGGCTGTGGGTACTCTTCACTGGCTAGAGATGCGCAGATGGTTTTACAAATGGAAGTTGACGTTCAAATCAAAGGGCAAGCCATACTAAAAGCATCAGATTCTTGGCATCACAAAAAATTCCTGAAACAGAAAAACGATATAGTTACAACTTTCTTGACTAAATTGTAGTCCAACATAGTGATGACAAAGAATACTCATTCAGTGAAGCTGACTATCATCGATTGAATCCAAACGACCTCGAAGATATGTATGTGCTTAAGGTTCAAGGCAAAATTCAGAATTTGCCCGGCAACCTTAAGTATGAACTCATCAACTCACTTTTAGTTTTTGCTCGTCAACGCATCATCAGAGTAAGAGTTGAAGACGCACAACTAGGAGTCGAAAGCTATCAAACGTCTCTCAACTTCACTGCCCCACAGATGAAAATTCCAGGAATCCCGGGCATGAAACCATGCACGTTTATCTGAAAACCATTTGGGGTCTTCTTCGCCAAAGAAGGAGCTAAGAAATTTATGAGATATGATGAAACTCAAAAGTTCGGGGATCAGACGCTCAAATTTGTCAGAATTCAGTTGGATCATAGACTTAAGAGTTATGACCAAGGAAACAGAGAGGGCTGGACGAGGGATGATGTACGAGAAGCTCTAAAGTTCATGGATAGGATTGACCAACGATTGAAGTTCAGAAATCACATTTGAACAATGGAAAGCTTGGTTGGAGGAAGGGCACCAATCTCGAACATTCTCACTTATCGTCGTCCTGATCAACCGTTACTTTGATTGCTCATCTTTTGGTACACCATTATCTATCTTTCATTATCAGATTTCAATAAGTTATTACTATGGCTTGTGCACACATAATAGTGTACAACCCGCACGTTGTAATTAAAGGACCCTGAGGTATGCATCAGTGCCTCAATCCTTAAACAAGGAGCGAAAGCTTCTTACCTTTGAGAAGAATCAATCAAAATTTTCTAAGTTTTTTCATGATTCTCTCAAAAGAACAAGCATTCCCTCTCGTATTCAAAACTCAAAAGGATTGTTCGCTATTTGAGGGGGAGTACTTGAAAGATCTTTGATTCATATGAATATGTTCTTGTTGGAATTCTCCCCATGAGACTCAAAAAGGCATATTTCAATCAAAAGTTTGACAAAAATAACATTTGCTTTGCTATTTTTAAGGGGGAGAAATGAAAAAGTGATTTAAATATGATGTGAAAAGTTATATCTCGTGTTAGCTCGACTCAGATCTAACCCTCGAATTGTCGAAACATCAAAAGTCAGTTGTCGAAAGGACATGTTCCGGGACGGGTAATAATTTCAAGCTGGTCTAACCAGTGATGTAAACGTGTCTCGCGAAGGACTTGTCTGAGTAGAATGTACCATTTCGAGAAACTCTTATTAGACGTTTACTTTGACGGGTCTAACTTCCTTTCTAGGAATGTTAACAACTTCAAGTTAGTTTTAGGGCTAGTTATCACCTAAACACTGATAATGGATCCCTTTAACTAACAACGTAAATGTGTCCCTCGGGTACATGTCTATTAAGAATGGATCAATTCAAAAATGCAAACTCCTCCCGCATGTGCAAATTTCTGAAAATATTCATGAGCATATGTGGAGGGGGAGTCTTTCTCAAATGAAATCAAAACCCTCAAAGTGTTAACAAAAAGCTACTTATCATAAACACTTTGAGGAGAATTTCAAACATTTGGTTCTAATGGCAACAATAGGATAGTCAAGGAGTTATAAGGTGACTAAGGTTACGGAAAACCGTCCTATGATCCACCAGAGCCGGAGGGATCTACCCATGGACAACACCAATAGATAGAATTAGAAGTCCTTAGGTATAATATGGAAAAAGGAGAAACGAATGAAAGGGAAAGAAGGGGTTGAAGAATTAAAAAGAAAAGTAAAGAAAAGGTGAAAAGAAATAGCCCTCCATAAGTTCAACCTTAGGACAGACACCGGGTTCAATTCATCTGCTACTGGTTGTTGCTGAGGCAACACCGGTATTGAAGAATAAAGTCGTCATGGACCCATTGACGCACTGCACTTAACCTTCTTAGCCACTCAAGTGTCTCTTAAAAGATACTTGTTTCATTCTCACGGAGAACCCTGCATAATCTATGAACACTCATTACGAGTGTGTTGATATTGAAAAGGAGGTACTCTGCTCCACACCTCCGATGACTAAATGTGCACTTATTGAGTCTAGAGCCCCGAGATACATCAAAGATCTCTTAGGAACACTTAAAATTCCTACAACTGGTGATTCTACATCAATGGATGTCATTTGTAAACTATCGAGTCCTACGCAGATCTTAGCAATCTGCCGAGAACGTATATGAGAGGAATTACTTATGTATTTCTCAATGATTGAACGGAAATTCTGCCAGGGTCAACATCAAACAGCCCTGACAGCAGGTCACTTCGGTAACTCCTTGTGGGTTACGCTTAGTGTTCGCGGTGGTCTCAACGTAGTCTACAGTCGTGGGGTGATCTCCAGCGACTCACCTAATCATGGGTGTACTTTTGTATGTCCGTGTAAGCTCCTTCGGGGGTATCCGATTAGGAACGGCCTTGGTAAGGGTTAGAGAGAGTTTTCACACTATGCTGTTAACGATCTTTAATTTCGAACCTCTAAATACCAGTTGTTTATTACTAACGAAATTTTATGCAGCTACAACCACCATCATGACACGGTTTCCACATGATCATACATACATCTCGAAGTCAACAAAAGTTCTCACTAAAGATCGATGCAGAAAAGTCAAAGAATGATTCTAAGTTAATATGAATCCACAAAGTTGAATGACAAAGATCTGAAGTTATGTGATGTTCAAAGAAAGATTCCACGTCAAAGAATCAACATCAAAGAAAAGAGAACTACCAAAGCAAAATGAAGCAAAGTCAAAGATGTATGAGCATGTTCGAAAGGCGGTAATCCATCGAAGACAAAAGGAGTGACTAAAGGCAGATAATACCATCATATGAATCACTACAACAAAGAACGACGAACAAAGATCTTCAGCAACTTTAAGATTTTTTGATGACATCTGAAGCAACAAAAGTCAAAGATTATGAAGTAAAGATGTCGATGTCGCGCAACCTTTGTTGACCGACCCTTAGAGGGAGATTGTTATGATCACGTTTTATTAATATCAAGTGTCGGTCATTAAATTTTGTAATAGGTTGCTTTACTATTTCATTATGTTTAGTTTTATCAATATTTCATGTTATTTAGTTCATGTTTACATGTTTTGTAAAGGTCTAAGGGCTATATGTATAACAATGTCAAAGTCATGGGAAGCCCTGGGCCACTAGTATAAATACTCTTGTATCCCTCCAAGGAGGGTGTTGGTTCTCTTTGCAATACAAAGTCTTATTTCATTTCACATAGAGTTCCTTCCACTTTCTCTCTCTACTCTCTTTCTCACTCTAAAGATTATGTGGTTATGTGTTGTAAAATGGTGACCTAACACAAGCTTAATCCACCAACAGTGGTGATGTTTAAGGTGTTAAGTAAGATTTTGAAATAGCTAAAACTAAACCAAATAAGCACTTAAGCTGGAACAAAGCTGAAAACTCACAACACAATCACAAGCAATCCTAATTCGACTAATAACAACAATCCAACAACAAGAATATCAACAAAAGTATGAAATCAAACAAGCTCAGCTTACTGGTGCATACAACAGAATGGTTGATTTGGGGGCAACTAGGGGGGGCCAAGTGAAGCTAGCAAACAAGCTTATTGTTGCAAACAACTTATGGATCAATCAAGTCAGCCTAGCAGGCTTCCCAAAGCACTAATAATCAAGGCAAATGCTCAAGAAATGAGCAAGTTATGGTCAAAAGAAAAACGGGTCAAAAGTGATTAAGGCTGGGTGCAGGGCAGTTTATGGGCCAAAAGGGTCACTTCAAGCTTGAATTTCAATGAGCAAATGAGCTTCAAACTCAAAATTTCTTTTTGATTCAGATGTACAGGCAACCAAATAACATAAAAAACCAACTCTCATCTAATTTCAATGATTAATAAAGGCTAGAATTGATCTGGAGTTTTGTCCCATTTTGACAGTTATAAAAAAAATTTGACTTCTCTATTTTCACTAAAGGTTGACTAACTTGAGGTTTAATTGATCTTATGTGATTAAACAAGTTATACTAAGCTAAAGTGAGACTAATGTAAGCAACCTAAGCACATTTTAAACCTACTATGATGATTAACACTTCTAAAATTCCAATTGTTGCACAGTTAAGGGGTTTAAGACCCAATTTTGACTTTTCACTAATAAACTACTGATTTAATGCTACAATTACACTATATTAGGCCTAATGAAGAAGTCTAAGCAATTTCTAACTACTGAGAACCACAAAAGCACAGTGAAACAAGCAAATCCAAACACCCCTTTCAGGAAGGATTTAGCAAATTTAAGAAGCCAATGATTAATCTAGTCCAAGAATTTGAAGTGTTAACTGATGTTAGACTAAAATAAGCATAAATAAGCAAAAACAAACAACTAACAACAACAGAAACTAACAATCACAGATTATGCTAAAAAATGTGGCAAAGTCTTACAAGAGGTCCAAAGCAAAGATTCCATGTGAACTAGAACTCAAGACCATTATCCTAACACTCCCATGAGTACTAAACCAAATACCATTCAGCATAAACCTGCTCCATTCTTCTTCTTCATTTTTTTTTATTTTTTTGTGATTTTCTTGTATTTTTTCTTTCTTTTTCTAAGTTTTTGAGTTTCTTTAACTTGAAATGGTTTTTAAAAAGCTTATAGAAGCTTTTGGAACTGATTGTAGTTCAAATTTAGCTAAACAAGAAGAAATTGCAAAGATTGAAGTAAAAATGGAAATTGGATGAAACTTAAATTAAACTGAGATTAAATTGAAAAACTTGCATTACAACTGAAAACTAAGTATACTAAAAGAAATATACAAGAAAAAGGGACGCCAATGAAGGTTACAACGACCAACTATTTATACTAGAGCTCAAACTAGGGCAAACTTCTTTCTTGTGCTTCTTCTGTGAGAGAAAATGGCACAGAATTGATCCTTTTGCTTCCCTGAACAAATCCCATCCCTTGGATTAAAGCAAACATGATCCTATCCTTTGAATGACTTTTGGCGCCACAAAGTTGTGGATTGCTGACCTGTCAAAGGTGTTAGGTAGGGGTTTGTGAGGTCTTGGAGGTGGTGATAGTGGGGTGGAGCTTTTAAGGTCTTGGGAAGATGGTGGAGTGTTGCATGTTAAAGCAGGAGGGGGAGAGTTGTATGGCGGGTAAAGAGTGGAGGTTAGGGATGAGTGTTTGACCGTTTGACCCTGAAGTTATAAAAACGGGGTGTGGGCTGTTTTAGTTATTGGGCTGGAAGGGATTGGGTTATGTTTATTAGATATTGGATTGGATAGATAAATAAAGATGAGGTCCATTTGGTTTCATGTTTAGTAAAGACAAGGACCAAAAATGTAATATTCTGAAATTGGAGGACCAAAGCTGTCAAGTATCCCAATTCCTTCCAAGGGCCAATTGTGTCATGTTTTGAATTCCTAAGGGCCTTTGTTGATTAATTTCCAATTATAAACATTCGGGGACCTTTTCTGCCAACTTTGGAAACTTGAGGAACCATAATCGCCAATCTTTGAAAATTGCAAACAAGGACTCAAAATGTCATCTTATGATACTTGGTGGACTTTTGTTTACTTTTCTTAATAATATCTCTCGAGGGACCATTTCTGACATTTTCTGAAAGTTCAGGGACTAGTTTTGCCATTTCTGCACTTTTGCTCCGTTTTTCGTCTGTTTTCAATCCTTTGTACCTGAAACACGCAAAAACATACTCCAAGGATATTTGTGACATTATTTGGTCATTTTTAGGTGTTTCTGGTCGTTTTGGCTTGTAAAATGGAGTAAAAGATATGTGCAAAAAGGCACATATCAAATCCCCCATACTAAGCAATTGCTAGTCCCTAGCAATCCGATCATGTGAAGCAATGAAAGGAATTCCAGAATCCAAGAACAACCCGTTTTTGAAAATTTAATGGATTTGATATCTCTTTACCAGATAGCCATTACTTCCGGAGTAGCCAATGTTTTAGTATGATACTATGGTACATTGATACCAAATGATTTTTAGCAAACCATCAGCTATTAACGGATTTGATCAAAAGCCGTTTGCTTTTGGACTAGCCAACTCTTTGATAGAATACATTATCATCTTGGTGAGTTGATTACCAATTATGGTTTTCTACTGCCTTTACCACAAGTTATAACCTCGTGGACTAGCCAACTCTTCACTATTAAAGATATGGTGAGTTGAATACCATACAATTTTTGGCAAATTGTCAGCCATAAACAGATTTGAGATATCTTTACCTAGAGCCGTTTGCTCTCGGATTAGCCAGTCCTTATATAGGTTAGGCATGGCGGACTGATAACCATTTGTTGTGTTAGTGCGAAGCACTTCCACCAGGTGATTTTTTTTTTTTAATTTTGGTCAAAAAGGGGGTACTAGCGCACTAGAAGGTACACATGTGATCAAATTCGCCAGTATTCCCCCACCCCCCACCCACACTTAGAATTGAATATTGCCCTCAATATTCAAAGTACCGGCTATTATGCCAACACTTAGAACGTAAAAAGGGTAATACTAGTAGCCGAGTGTGGGAACTCCATTTTTTTAACATGGCAAATAACAGCAGGGGCAACTCCCCCACACTTAGGTGTTAGAAAAGAGAAAGAAGTCAGAGACATGGGTGAAAACCCATGTTGTGCTAATGTTTTTGTTCACCGAGTCACTAGCTTGACTCGACCCTGAATTCATTGGTCCGTGGGGAAAGTTTGGAGATCCGGGACAACCATGGGTGGTATGTCCCCTCCAAAGTAGTGCTTCAACCTATGACCGTTCACCTTGAAGTTTGGTCGTCGGTTTGAGATAACTCAACGGTACCATAAGGAAAGACTTTGGCAACGGTGAATCGTCCAGTCCAACGTTTTAAGTTTACCCGAGAATATCTTCAATCGAGAGTTAAAAAGAAGGACTCGATCACCAACGTTAAAAACGCGGTTCTTGATTTTGGAGTCATGGATCTTCTTTGTTTTCTCTTTGTAGATCAAAGAGTTCTCGTAAGCTTGATTACGAAGTTCATTTAGTTCATTGAGTTGAACTTTCCGGTGATCACCCGCGGACTTAAGATCGAAGTTGGCATGCTTCAAGGCCCAATAAGTTTTGTGCTCGAGCTCGATCGGTAGATGACACGCCTTTCCGTATACAAGCTTGTATGGAGTACACCCGATGCGTGTTTTGTAAGCCGTACGAAAAGCCCAAAGTGCATCATCTAGTTTATTTGACCAAGAGGCACGATTCTCCCCTACGGTCCTTTCCAGAATACGCTTTAAACCACGGTTTGAAACTTCCACTTGCCCACTTGTTTGTGGGTGATATGCGGTAGTAAATCGGTGAGTGACACCGTACTTAAGCATGACCTTTGCAAATTGGTCATTGCAAAAGTGTGTACCGCGATCACTAATGATAGCACGGGGAGTTCCAAACCTAGCAAAGAGAGATTTTAAAACTTTCACAACAACTCGGGCATCGTTGGTTGGGAGAGCTTTTGCTTCGATCCATTTCGACAAGTAGTCAACGGCCACGAGTATGTACTTGTTCCCTCGTGAAGACGGGAACGGCCCCATAAAGTCAATGCCCGAAACGTCAAAGATTTCACAAACTTGGATGACATTTTGTTGCATTTCATCCCGTTGTGTAATTTTCCCGTGACATTGACAAGAGTCACAAGATTTGACTAAGTCATAGGCGTCTTTGTAAATTGTGGGCCAATAGAAACCGAAGTCAAATACTTTCCTAGCGGTGTAATTCGGGCCATGATGTACCCTGGTGGGTCCATTATGACAAGCCTTAAGAATTTTCATGGCTTCTTGGCCATGAACACACCGACGAATGACTTGATCCGCACAAATTTTGAACAAATAGGGGTCATCCCAAAAGTAATGTTTCACATCTTTGAAGAATTTGTTCTTTTGGTGGGACGACATCCCTTTAACAACGAAATTCCCCGCATGGTAGTTTGCAAAGTCGGCAAATCATGGGGTACTAGAATCACAACGAAAAGAAACCACGTTAAGTGTCTCGAGAGGAAACGTTTCATTTATTTCCTTCTTCTCAAGCACACTTTGATGAGGGTTCTCTAATCGGGAAAGATGATCAGCAGCAAAGTTCTCAGCTCCTTTTTTATCACGGATGATGATATCAAATTCTTGTAGGAGGAGAACCCANACGAAAAGAAACCACGTTAAGTGTCTCGAGAGGAAACGTTTCATTTATTTCCTTCTTCTCAAGCACACTTTGATGAGGGTTCTCTAATCGGGAAAGATGATCAGCAGCAAAGTTCTCAGCTCCTTTTTTATCACGGATGATGATATCAAATTCTTGTAGGAGGAGAACCCACCGGAGCAATCTCGGCTTTGCATCTTGCTTAGCAAAGAGATAGTTGAGAGCCGAGTGATCCTTATACACTATGGTTTTGGTCAAGATCAAATATGGCCGAAATTTCTCAAAAGCATACACCACGGCTAGTAATTCTTTTTCCGTTGTGGTGTAATGAGCTTGAGCCTCGGTCAAAGTTTTGCTTGCATAATGTATAGGCTGAAAATGCTTGGTTTTGCATTGCCCCAAGACCGCACCTATGGCAAAATCACTTGCATCGCACATAAGCTCAAAAGGTAGGTCCCAATCGGGGGCAACTAAGATCGGTGCTTCCGTAAGCTTTTTCTTAAGAGTTTGAAAAGCCTCGATGCACTCATCGGAAAAGATAAATGGAGATTTTTTTTCAAGAAGTCGGGTCATAGGTCGGGCTATTTTTGAAGAATCTTGAATGAATCTACGATAGAAGCCGGCATGACCAAGAAAACTCCGAACACCTTTAACAGTTGTGGGAGGAGATAGTTTAGCAATGACATCGATTTTAGCTCTATCGACCTCAATCCCGCTCTTAGAAATTTTATGGCCAAGGACAATGCCCTCTTTGACCATAAAATGGCTTTTCTCCTAAATTAGACAAAGATTCATATCTTCACATCTTTGAAGCATTTTGTCTAAATTGGTGAGACATGATTCGAATGAATTCCCAACGACCGAAAAATCATCCATGAAGACCTCCATAGTTTTCTCGATCATGTTGTGAAAAATGGCCATCAGCATCTTTGAAACGTGCCCGGAGCATTGCACAAGCCAAAAGGCAAGCGACGATAGGCGAATGTTCCGTATGGGCACGTGAAAGTCGTTTTCTCCTGATCTTGTGGATCAATGGGAATTTTGAAGTAACCCGAAAAACCGTCAAGGAAACAATAGTATTCGTTTCCTACTAATCTTTCGAGCATTTGGTCCATGAAAGGTAGAGGAAAGTGGTCTTTACGGGTGGCGTCATTTAACTTATGATAGTCAATGCATACACGCCATCCCGTTACCAATCGAGTAGGAATCAACTCATTATCTTCATTTTTGACAATCGTAATACCACCCTTCTTGGGCACACAATGAATGGGGCTCACCCAAGGACTATCCGAGATAGGGTAAATCAATCTGGCATCAAGAAGTTTAATGACCTCTTATTCGATAACCTNTACGGGTGGCGTCATTTAACTTATGATAGTCAATGCATACACGCCATCCCGTTACCAATCGAGTAGGAATCAACTCATTATCTTCATTTTTGACAATCGTAATACCACCCTTCTTGGGCACACAATGAATGGGGCTCACCCAAGGACTATCCGAGATAGGGTAAATCAATCTGGCATCAAGAAGTTTAATGACCTCTTATTCGATAACCTCATGAATTTTTGGATTCACCCTTCTTTGTTGTTGAACTGCCGGTTTAAAGTCATCTTCCATCAAAATCTTGTGCATACAAAATTCCGGGTTAGTACCCTTGATGTCGGAAAGTTTCCAAGCAATGGCTTGCTTGTGTGACTTTAAAACTTTGATGAGAGCGGCTTTGTCATCCTCATTCAAGTCTTTAGCAATAATGACGGGTAACTTATCGTCACCCTCCAAAAATGTGTACTCGAGATGAGGCGGTAAGTCCTTATGTTCGACCTCGGGAGGATCATTAGAATTTTTTTTAGATTTGACCTCCTCGTTATGAAGTTCTTTTGGAGGAAGAGATGATGGATCATCATTGAGCAACTTCACAAGGAGAGGTATGTCTTCCTCGGGATTTATAGAATCATGATCAACACGAGAATCAAATGATAAACAAGCTTCGATCTCTTCCAAAATGAAGTCACCTCCCTCAAACGGAGTGAGAGATGGGGAAGAGATATCGATGGTAGAATCAATTGATCCTTGCACATTTAACACTTCATGAAAATATTCAACGCATGTAACGTCGATGACATCAATTTGGTTAATTGCTTCTCGTTCAAGGTCGAGAAGATCTTTTGAAGTGTTTTCAATGTTAATGACC
This sequence comes from Artemisia annua, assembly GCA_014162995.1. Taxonomy (NCBI): domain Eukaryota; kingdom Viridiplantae; phylum Streptophyta; class Magnoliopsida; order Asterales; family Asteraceae; genus Artemisia; species Artemisia annua. The sequence continues at coordinate 20,434 of LBNU01011565.1, read as the reverse complement.
AATTTTTCATCACCAACTCTTAGAGTCATTTCGCCTTTGAAGATGTCGATTAGTGTACGAGCCGTTTTCAAGAATGGTCTTCCCAAAATAAGGGGAACACGAGGATCGGCATCAAAATCAACGACTACAAAGTCGGCAGGGAAATGGAACTTTCCGACCTTCACAAAGACATCTTCAGCAATACCCCTTGGAACCGTAAATGTTCGGGTTGCTAATTCTTGAGTGATTCGTGTTGGTGTAAGCTCGGGAAGTGAAAGCTTTTGCCAAATAGAGAAAGGCATGAGATTAATGCTAGCGCCAAGATTGGCCAAGGCGAAGCATTCTTCTAGGTTTTAGAAATCACATGGAATGAGAAATTTCCCGGGGTCTCCTAACTTTTCAGGAAGTTTCTTTAGAAGAACCGCCGAACAATTTTCATTCAAACGAGTATTTGTGAGCTCAAACAATTTCTCTTTGTTACGTAGAAGACTCTTGAAATTGGAAGCAAACTTGGGCATATAGAGAAGAGCATTCGCGAAACTAATGTCGAAGTGCAACTTTTGAAATATCTCAAGAAACTTCTTCATCTGACTATTAGTTTTGTCACGGAGTTGTTGATCATTAAGCCTTGAAGGATATGGAATTGAAGGCTTAGGAATGCTCTTAGGAACAACAAATTCGGGAATTGAAGTTGGGACAACTGAAGGTTGGACGTGTGCGGTACTTCATGAGCTTGAGGAATGCACCTTGTCCTTTGTAACCTCGGGTTCTCGTTCCACTTCCTTCATTGGTGGAGGAATAAGAGTCGAGGGTCTGTCATAAGATTTACCACTACGAGTGGTAATAGCTTTCAATTCACCCTTCGGGTTGGGAATGGTATTTCCCGGGAGAGTACCTGAAGTAGAAGCTTGATTCATTTGATTCATAAAACTAGCAAACATGTTCTCAATCTTGCTTTGAGATTGTTCAATCTTGTGATTAGTGTCTCGAAGTTCATTTTTAAGCTCACTACCTTGTCTCGACATCGAAGATTGAAAGTCAATCTTCAAAGTCGTGATTTAGTTTTGCAAACCCCTCATGTTAGCCTCATTTGCTTTGATGTAATTAGCAAGTTCACTTGAAGCAACATTAGGAGCTTGGTAATTAGGAGCTTGAAAACCTTGATTGAAATTCACCCCTTGATTTGGAAATTGGTTAATCGGGGCATGAAATTGATTTTGAACATTTTGATTTCTTTGTAGTTGATTTTGATTGAATCGATTTGGGTTATTGGGTTGAGAAAAGCCGGGTGGACCATTTTGATTGCTAGCATGATAGTTCGGGTCAACTTGAGGACGGTATTGGTTACCTCCTTGATTGTAAGACCCGGATACGGCTTTAACCTCAAATTGACTACCATCGTTGGTAGTACAATTATAATATGCATGAGGTCCACCACAAGTAACACAAGTTTCATCAACCGCTTTGACTTGGGCGGATGAAGAAGTTTGCGAAGAAGATAGTTTCTTTTGCTTGGAAAGAACCAATGCTTGAATAGCTTCCGTGAATTTGTCAATCTTAGCATCGGTGCTAGAATTACTGACGGGAGATGATCTAGATGAGGTTGCATTCACTTGGGAAACAACGGCTTTGCTTCGTGAAGTACGAACCTTAGACTTGTTTTCAATGATCGCTAAAACATCTTTGGTGGTCCGATTCAAGAGATTGCCACCCACGGCATTGTTTAAAGAATCTTGATCGGCTTGGTTAAAACCATTGTAGAAATTATCAAGTTGATGCAATTCGGAAAAACCATGATGAGGACATTTGCAAAGTAACTTTTTAAAACGATCCCACGCCTCGCTAAAAGATTCATCAAAGTTTTGAGTAAACTTTGTGATTTCATTCTTTAAGCTTGTCGTTTTAGACGGGAGAAGAATTCATTCAAAAATTTCGACACGAGGTCTTCCCATAACTCAATAGAATGAGGGGTTGTTTTTCAAGCCAAATCCGGGCCGTACCCTCGAGAGAGAAAGGAAAAAGAAGAAGCTTGATAGCTTCTTGAGGGACGTTTTTGTATTTGATGGTGGATGTGATTTTGTTGAACCATCGAATGTCAGAATGAGGATCGTCCCTCTCAAAACCGAAGTATTGACTCGAAGTTACTAATTGTAGCAACCCGGTCTTGAGTTCAAAATTATCGGCAACGATTGCCGGTACAACGATGGCCTCTCCATAACCCTCGGTGGGTGCTTGGAGAAGCTCGGACATGGTACGATTATCGGCCATGTTTGGAGGAATAGTATGAATCTCGGGTTCGACTATTGGATGGGCAGGTCGACGATTACGCCTTATAGGAATGTTGTTGAGCGATTGTAAAGGACTTGATGACGTAGACAAACGAGTGCGCATGCACCAAAAAACACTTCAATTACAAGACCAACTTAAAAGACAGGGGAACTTAAACCAATAATCAAGAACGTAAGGTTAACTTTTAAGGATAAATGCACAAAGGAGCGGGAGAGAAGAATGGATCTCTCACTAGGGCGAAGTTCGTTGGATCGCCCTATACCGTTTCGACTCCTCTTAAAGTTTGCTTATCGTCTAAAAGTTTTCCAAAACGCAAGTGATACAAAGGCAAGTTTTAAATCTTTGGTTTGGAAACTTATTAGTGGTCACACCCCCAGTTAGTAAGTGTTCTATCGAATGTTTCTCGACGGTAAGATTTGATTGTTGTAATTATTAAACAAAGAAAATGGGAAAATCTTTTTGTGTTTTTTATCTTTTATAGATATACATACATATATAGAAACAAAAGAAAAATATTTTTGGTTTTTTATAAGTTTTTGAAAGCGGTAACTTCTTGACGAAGGTTCTACAAGACTAATCGTTAAAACCTTTTATGAGACTTTCGACACACAGAATCCCCGGCAGCGGCGCCATTTGATTCGTGTGGTAAAACGTATATCAAAAATACCAACAAAACGTGAGGTCAATGTTATCACGAAGATAACAAGACGTGGAGAATTACAAGTAGATTGTGAGATTTATTTGGTGTTATGGCACATTAAAGTTACAGGAATTAATAATTAACAAACGAAAACTGAATAAACGCAACCTAAATAGGAATATGAACAAGGCAATCCCATGAAAATCTTAAAACTACCTAAAAAACTACGGGAAACATGATAGGGAAAGCGGGAAATCCTAAAACGCAATCTAAATTAAAAATGTGACGTTTATTTAAGATAAACGGCAACGCGCAAAATAAAACGCGAAATTTGAGCTACGCTAGTCCTACGGGCATACAAACAATTTTCTTACGCACTAAATGACAAAAAAAATTTGGAAGAAAAGAAAAGTAATTTTTCAATAAAAATTCTATTTATTATGAATTAAAAAACAATTTATCACTAATTAATTCCTAATAAATACTGAACTATTCTAAAAATTCTGAAACTTTTTTGGAAAATACTACAAGTTAAAATGAACCTAAGAAATAATAAAAGATGGTGGCACAGTTGAAAAATAAGCCGTAAATAAGCTAATAAGATCTGGTTATTTAATAATAAGCTAAACATACAAAAGGGTTATAAATTAAATGATGCAAGAAATAATGAAAAAGACCCAAAGGCGAGATGGTGTTGTGTGGTGTGTTAGTGTTGTGAGAAGGGTGACCAGGGTTCGAATCCCCTTGGCACCTTTTTGCAAAACTTTTTTTTTTCAATTTTTCTTTTTGCAAATGCTTTCAACAACAAACATAAACAACTTTTGTGAATAAAAGTTTTCTAAAAAAGCTTTAACAAGCTTGTTGCAAGCTTAATCCACCAACAGTGGTGATGTTTAAGGTGTTAAGTGAGATTTTAAAATAACTAAAGCAAACCAAATAAGCACTTAAGCTGGAACAAAGCTGAAAACTCACAACACAATCATAAGCAATCCTAATTCAACTAATAACAACAATCCAACACAAGAATATCAACAAAAGTATGAAATCAAACAAGCTCAGCTTACTGGTGCATACAACAGAATGGTTGATTTGGGGGCAACTAGGGCGGCCAAGTGAAGCTAGCAAACAAGCTTATTAATGCAAACAACTTATGGATCAATCAAGTCAGCCTAGTAGGCTTCCCAAACACTAAGAATCAAGGCAAATGCTCAAGAAATGAGCAAGTTATGGTCAAAAGTAAAATGGGTCAAAAGTGATTAAGGCTGGGTGCAGGGCAGTTTATGGGCCAAAAGGGTCACTTCAAGCTTGAATTTCAATGAGCAAATGAGCTTCAAACTCAAAATTTCTTTTTGATTCAGATGTACAGGCAACCAAATAACATAAAAAACCAACTCTCATCTAATTTCAATGATTAATAAAGGCTAGAATTGATCTGGAGTTTTGTCCCATTTTGACAGTTATAAAAAAAATTTGACTTCTCTATTTTCACTAAAGGTTGACTAACTTGAGGTTTAATTGATCCTATGTGATTAAACAAGTTATACTAAGCTAAAGTGAGACTAATGTAAGCAACCTAAGCACATTTTAAACCTACTATGATGATTAACACTTCTAAAATTCCAATTGTTGCACAGTTAAGGGGTTTAAGACCCAATTTTGACTTTTCACTAATAAACTAATGATTTAATGCTACAATTACACTATATTAGGCCTAATGAAGAAGTCTAAGCAATCTCTAACTACTGAGAACCACAAAAGCACAGTGAAACACACAAATCCAAACACCCCTTTCAGTAAGGATTTAGCAAATTTAAGAAGCAAATGATTAATCTAGTCCAAGAATTTGAAGTGTTAACTGATGTTAGACTAAAATAAACATAAATAAGCAAAAACAAACAACTAACAACAACAGAAACTAACAATCACAGATTATGCTAAAAAATGTGGCAAAGTCTTACAAGAGGTCCAAAGCAAAGATTCCATGTGAACTAGAACTCAAGACCATTATCCTAACACTCCCATGAGTACTAAACCAAATACCATTCAGCATAAACCTGCTCCATTATTCTTCTTCTTCATTTTTTTTTTATTTTTTTGTTATTTTCTTGTATTTTTTCTTTCTTTTTCTAAGTTTTTGAGTTTCTTTAACTTGAAATGGTTTTTAAAAAGCTTATAGAAGCTTTTGGAACTGATTGTAGTTCAAATTTAGCTAAACAAGAAGAAATTGCAAAGATTGAAGTAAAAATGAAAATTGGATGAAACTTAAATTAAACTGAGATTAAATTGAAAAACTTGCATTACAACTGAAAACTAAGTATACTAAAAGAAATATACAAGAAAAAGGGGACGCCAATGAAGGTTACAATGACCAACTATTTATACTAGAGCTCAAACTAGGGCAAACTTCTTTCTTGTGCTTCTTCTGTGAGAGAAAATGGCGCAGAATTGATCCTTGTGCTTCCCTGAACAAATCCCATCCCTTGGATTAAAGCAAACATGATCCTATCCTTTGAATGACTTTTGGCGCCACAAAGTTGTGGATTGCTGACCTGTCAAAGGTGTTAGGTAGGGGTTTGTGAGGTCTTGGAGGTGGTGATAGTTGGGTGGAGCTTTTAAGGTCTTGGGGAGATGGTGGAGTGTTGCAGGTTAAAGCAGGAGGGGGAGAGTTGTATGGCGGGTAAAGAGTGGAGGTTAGGGATGAGTGTTTGACCGTTTGAACCTGAAGTTATAAAAACGGGGTGTGGGTTGTTTTAGTTATTGGGCTGGAAGGGATTGGGCTGTGCTTATTAGATATTGGATTGGATAGATAAATAAAGATGAGGTCCATTTGGTTTCATGTTTAGTAAAGACAATGACCAAAAATGTAATTTTCTGAAATTGAAGGACCAAAGCTGTCAGGTATCCAAATTCCTTCCAAGGGCCAATTGTGTCATGTTTTGAATTCCCAAGGGCCTTTGTTGATTAATTTCCAAATATAAACACTCGGGGACCTTTTCTGCCAACTTTGGAAACTTGAGGGACCATAATCGCCAATCTTTGAAAATTGCAATCCAAGGACTCAAAATGTCATCTTATGATACTTGGTGGACTTTTGTTGACTTTTCTTCATAATATCCCTCCAGGGATCATTTCTGACATTTTCTGAACGTTCAGGGACTAGTTTTGACATTTCTGCAGTTTTGCTCTGTTTTTCATCTGTTTTCAATCCTTTGTACCTGAAACACGCAAAAACACACTCCAAGGATATTTGTGACATTATTTGGTCGTTTTTAGGTGTTTTTGATCATTTTGGCTTGTAAAATAGAGTAAAAGATATGTGCAAAAAGGCACATATCACTTAAGCNTGCTCTGTTTTTCATCTGTTTTCAATCCTTTGTACCTGAAACACGCAAAAACACACTCCAAGGATATTTGTGACATTATTTGGTCGTTTTTAGGTGTTTTTGATCATTTTGGCTTGTAAAATAGAGTAAAAGATATGTGCAAAAAGGCACATATCACTTAAGCCGGTGGTTTTGAGGATGAAGGTGGTGGTGGGACGGAAGGTGAGTGTTTCGAGGCGTCTTTCGACATAAGAGTGGTTTGGAGTTTATACTCTTGGTCAAAAGATCATTTTGGCAGAAGTGTAATTATGGGTGCGGTGTTTATTGGGCCGCTCCATAAGAGCGGCAGTTTTTATTAGTAGTCACTTAAGAACATGAACAGGGTCAGATGTCTTTTCAGACTCTTGGTATTCGGTTTTGGGTGGCCTTTTGTGGTGGCCTACGGATCGATAGAGGGCTATCAGAGTTTCATGGCGCTTCATGGACAGCTTGTGCTTGTTGTTTTCGCCTGCTCCCTTTGCTCGTGGCCGTGAATATGTTTTTTTCATTGTTAATTTGATAGAAGACCATTATATTAGATCTTTTAGGTGTTTTTTTTTGTGTCTTTGTGTTTTCCTTCTTGATTTGCTATTTATAGCGAATGGTTGGGGTGCTTCGAGCGTTTCCTGTGTGAGCATTTATTGCCCCTAACCACGTGCCTAAGCCTGTTGCTAGGATGTTTTTTTCGGCTTGTCAGCTCTGACACTGTGCCGAAAGTAGGGTTGCACCAATGCATTAGGAAGGAGCGTGAACCGGTATTTCCGTAGGCTTTATAGTTTGTCGACTTGCGGAACGGCTTTTATCCTTGCCCGTGATGCGTTTGTCCGGCTTAGGACTTTCCTTCGATGTCCCGGGTCGTTTGACCGGGCCAAGAGTTGTTTCGTTCACTATTCATACATGGTATTTATTTATCTGTGTGTATGTGTGTTGCGTCTCTTTGCTACACGGCTACCTATCGTTGTTGTGTACATGCTAGGTATTGGTATGGCTAAACTTGTAGTGCATGCTTGTTATCCCGCGGACAGGGTTGTGCGCTTTGTTATAGCCATGTTTCCTTAAGCGGAGGTCATCTCCATTGCCTTAGGTTTTTGGCTACTTCTTCTGCCCGACAGTATGATGTCGTTATCTTTACCACTTCGTCCATGGACCCTGGTGTCTCCTGGTGTAGGTATTTTATTAGCCCCGGATCTGATACGTTTTTCACAAACTTGATGACCTTCTCGGATTCTGGCATTTTCTTGGCTCTTCTGCATTCTGTCAGTGTAACACCCCTATTTTCACGTTTCACAACGGATTTAGAGTTGGGGTATTACTTCATGGGATCACAGTTACAGTAATAGAAAACGACTAAAAAAGAGACGTTTTTATAGAATGAGTTATCATTCAATAAAATCATAAAAGTTTTGTAAGAAGAGGTCCCCAAAAGTTATATTTGTTTTGAAACTTGAATGATAGCTGAGTGAAAAGTCCTGCAAGGGCCTTGTACCACTCCATTCCTCAATTTCCACAGAGCTTTGTTACCTAGAATACACGCTTAAAAGTCAACACTAGGTGTTGAGTGAGAGTCATAGGTTTGGGGTGTAGGTGAATACAAGTTCCCTGGGTTCAGATGTTACACCCATCTGGGAAAGTGTATGTGTGTGATAATTGTGATGCATGCACAATTATCAAGAGTAGGTATTTTGCACTAAGCTCATGAAATCGCACTGACAGTCCGGGTCATGGGGGCTGCAGACCCAACCATGAGGGGACAAGTAGGATAACTTGCCAAAGTTAATCCTTTAGGGTTTCAAGTATAGTACTTATTGGTTACCCGGATGAGGTAAACCAACGGGAGTTGTCAAACTCCAATAGATCTATCAATTATACCCGCGCTCATGAATTTTAGTTATGTAATGATGGCAGAAATAGTATCACTCGTGCAACAACCAAAGAAAAAGATTTGTATTCGGTTTTAAAAAGCAAGTAGCATGTATCCCCCTCACCGGGTTTGAAAAGCATTGAGAAAGCATTTTAAAAAGAGTGTGAGGCTATGAACTCACCAGGGCTTTAGGCTATGTGGATGATGTTAGAGTGACTAGAGGTCTAGGTTGCTTAATCACGTATCTTGAGGTCTATAATAGTGGTGTAGGTATGTCAAGCTCTAGTTGTTTTGTTTTAGGTTTATTAAGTATTTTATCTTAGAATTCTTAGATATAATATAACACCGTTCAGGCCATCGTAATCCAGAAGTATAACTCCTCATATGAAGTTCCCTACAATTGTATTATGTTGCCAACATAATACCGTTCGGGCCATCATAATTCAGAAGTATGTAACTCACACGAAGTTCCTTACTATTGAGTTATATTGTTATTAGGGTTTTAGTTATAACATAACACCATTCAGGCCATCATAATTCAGAAGTATATGCAATAATCGTTTGAGGAGCTAGGGCACTTTAAATCGTAAACCCAACAGACTCATCATAACGAAATATCCACATAGTACTCCTCACACGAAGCTCCCTAGTATTGTGTCATGCTTCTAACTTTAAAATTGGTTTGCTATATATATGAAAATAGTTTACTTATATCCTTCTTGTTTAATATATTTACTAAATCTACCCTATACTTATAATACTTATATTACTTAGGTTTATAACTATCTATACTTCACATATTTAGTCCCTATACTTATATATTTTAAGGAAATGACATCTATGACCCTTGGACATTATAAGTTTTCAAAATTTACCCTTTATACCCTTAACTCATTAACTTTTGCAAAACTAGTCCTTATATGTTTATAACTTTCTAACTTTTTATCCTAAGGTTATATATCATTGCAAAAAGGGTCCTTATACTTATAACTTCTAAGAAATGTCAAAAATAGTCCCTAAAATTCGTGTTTTCAGAAAGTTACCAGATATACCCCTATGCATGGAAAGTTTTCCAAAACTAGTCCTAATTCCATGCAAACTATACTTTTATGAAACAAAAACGTTTCCTAGCTTATGGCTAACTAATATTAGCTTAACTAAGTTACCTAAACTAGCTTATACCTTATGAAAAGGGCTTATAGCATATAAAAGGCAATTCGACTCATTTTAGGGTTTTAGAAAGATAACGAACTAGTTCTAGTGATCAAGGCTTAGGAAAGGGGATCTAAGGGATCTAAGGCATCCTAGTACTATCCTAGAACTAAAGTAAAACTAATAAGAGCAAGTATGAAGGCTTACGTGATTTAAAGTGAAGCTAGCGAGGGTTTAGGGTTTTCTGACCTAAAATGGAACTCGACAAGGAACTAAGGCTTGTGTACTCGACTCCTAGGACTACTAGGACTCTTATAGGACTATTAGGACCAGAAAGTGTGGGGTGAAAAGAAATGGAGAGGTGTGGTTTGGAATGAGAGGGTAACGAGCCCTTTTATAGGGTCGTTTGGAATAGCGACCAAGAAAAGGGTGGTGTAATGTCGAGGAGGGGGGGGGGTTGAGTAAGCTAATCTACATTGTCACTAAACAAGGCTATGGAGTGACAAGGCTAGTCTATGAGGCGGTTTGGGGTTACTTGTGGTGGTAGTGAAACCGTAGAGTCGGTTTAGGGAGAAAGGGTGACAAGGAGGTGACGAGAAGGTGTATGGCGGTTTGGTAGCTACAAGGTGATGAGAAGAGGTGCTTGTAAGCTGCTTAGAGCTTATAGTAGTGGTGTAGGGTGGTTTAGAGGTGGTTTAGGGACGGGTTAGGGTAATCTAGGGTGTTTAGGGTTTTTAACCTAGACGAGACTTAAGTAGGTGATGTAGGTGGGTGTTAGGATGTTAGGTTAAGCCTAAGGTGGTGTTTAAGCTGTTAGGTAGGGTACTTGAGGTGCTTGAGGTGCTAGAGGTGCTTAGGGTACTTAGTTTTAGGTTTAAGGTTTAGTTAGGTTTAGTTATAGCCTAATCTTGCTTAGTGGGTGATTAGGGTTTAGCTTAGGCTTTATTGACTAGATTAGAGTCCTATGAGTGTTTAGTGACTAATCCTAAGTCCTAAGAAGCTTATACTAAGTGGTGGTAGCTTATGGGTAAGGTTTGGGAAGGTTTGACCTAGTTTCTGGGAAGTTATAGCGTAGTTGTGGTTTTGTGCTTAAGAGACCTGTACCTAAGCTCTAATGGGTTGTACTAATGCCTTGGGGTCCTAAAGGTATCCTAATATTCCTAAGGTAACTCATACTTAAGCCTTAAACACATTTAAACTAGTTCAGATAAGCAATTAGGGTTTTGTAAACACATAGGGCTAATTAGGGCTTACTTAGTATTAGTTAGGGTTTTGTGATGAGTTTAGTGTTTTAGATTGGTGTTTTACTTATTATGGTGTTTTAGTAATCCTATGCTTGACTTACTAGGAGTTTATAGGGTGTGTAGGTAGAGATATTACCTTGTGTAGATACATGAGCAGGCCTAGAGAGTCACTTATGTAATGAGAAGCATGTAAAAAGCAAAAATTTGCCTGGGGAAATACCTACTATAGGTATTTGTAATGGGAATGATAGTGATGAGATTTTGTGAGTTGCTACAGTCTCACCCCCTTAGTAGAAATCTCGTCCTGAGATTTAGGGGAACATAGAAGTAGAGGAAAGAATGGATTGAGAAAGATGAGAAAAGAGGAAAGAGTTCTACAAACGGAGCAGGAATTGTTTTTACATGTGCCAGATACTTGGTCTCATTTGTTTATATCTCTTTACTCACAAGTAATGGCGTCCCAATCCTTGTAAGTAAGAGCCTATAAATTCATGATCCATTCGATTTATAACTTTCTTCTTAAAATGAAAGAGCGTCCTAATTCATTTTAATAGAATAGTCATCATAAATCGTCCTTAAGTAGTATCGGCGGAAGATGGAAGAGTGATCCACATTTAAGGATATGTGGTACAAGAGTGTTTTAAAGAAAAGTTCGAGTCATGGTAGAAACAAGTTCTAACCAAGATGAGGACGGGTTCTAGTCATAGTGAAAACAAGTTCTATTCATGATGGAGACATACTCTAATCATGACAGAGACAAGTTCTAGCCATGGTGACTAGTTCCATAGCTATTCTGTTACCAACTTGCTACATCTCGAGTGATGACCATCATCAATCTCACCTATACAATCCTTGTAAAGAGAGATAGTATAATATCGTAGTTGAACATAATGAGGATTAAAGTTCAACATGGATATTCTTACAAGTCCTAACTAATAGGATCTTGTGATATGACGAGAAATACAAGTTCTAACTCCTAGAACATTGTAAGAGGAGGTAGGAAGAAGGTTTAGAGTAAAAGGAAGGGCAGAAAGAGGAAGTTTAATTGGGAGGGTAAGGAAAAGTGGGAGACTAAGTTTTAAAACGGAGGAGCGGGAGTTAAAATGATTAGATAGGGTTTTGAAACAGGAGATTAGAATACCGGAAGGGATGGTATCCTAAGTAAGGATAATATTTACTAGATTCCTTTAAATTCAATTTTCTTCCTAAGGTTCTTCTAATCTCTTAGTACTAAACTTAAAGTCTAGTGGTGATGTTTCAGTTTTAGTCATTGATGACGATCCTATAAAGGGAGGAGGGCTAGGTAGAATAGGTGATTCTTTAGCTAGGGTTTCCTTAGGAGTATTACTATTCTTAGGCGGGTCTTTAGATTTAATATTTTGGCCTAGGTTGTCTATTATTACTAGTACCACTATGATTATAAGTATAATTATTCCTAGGTACTTGAAACCAGTTAGGGTGGTATCTATAGTATCTTCTTAGGTAGCTTTCCTAATGTGTAACCTATGAAATGTCAAGCCTAAGTATTTTTAATATCCTCAACTAAATTCTTCCTAGTTTTTAAGTTCACAAACCACTAATCAGATCCATTAAAGTTTTTTGTTGTTTCTTAAGGTTTTGTTATTCTAAGATCCTCGAAATATATGTAGGTATTCTAAGGGACTAAGTAGAGGCATATTATAACCTATTTCTATATGGTAGAGGTTTACTAATGTGTTTTCTTGGTAGAAGCTTAATGTGCCTATCCTAAACTATGGAAAAGCTTAAGGGGGAGGCTTTATTCTTTTTCCTAAGTTTCCTTATGTCTGTATTCTAGTTCTGATATCCTCGATAAAGTTCTTAGATTGAATCTTATTTTCCTATTTTAACTTCTATCCTCAAAATTATTCTTAGTGATATCTTAGGGTCATCTAATTTCATAACCTAAGGTATTTTATTCCTATCTTCCAAAGGCATCCTAAGGTTATTCCTATTCCTAAGTATGAGTATTCTAGGGAGATTAGCTAGGGTTTTCTAAGTAATTTCTTTTATGAATCGTAGTAATCTTAGGGGAGTAAGGAGGGAAGGACGGGAATATACTTTGTATATAATTACTATATACTCATATATGGGAATGGTTAGGGAAAGATCTTCTAACCAAGAAGAAGTCTGAAGAAGTAGTGAAAACCGGGGATAAGAGAGAGAAAGAATTCAGATCTCTATGATGTAGAATAAGAATTCTCATCATGAGTATCATATGAAATGATTGAGGAAGGGTGTTTAAGGGATTTTGGGTAGAAAGGGTGGAGATTTGAAAAGAGTTGTTATTCATGACATAGAATGTCATGAAATAACGGAAGAGGAAGTCACAACCACATAAGGTCATAAATAACTTGTTATACTTAAATTTCTAACAAGCGTCGTTATTTATGCCAAATGTCATGTTGTTGGATTTAGGAGGGTAAGGTTTTTAGGCAGATTGCCCGAGGAAGAAAATCAATGGAAAAGAAAGAATAGAGGACGGATTCTATAGAATGAAGCTTTAGGCTTTCCCCAAACCTAAAGTTCATGAGCGAGTATCCTTATGAGATAGTTCTCAACAAGGACTTGGGTTTGAAATCGAAACCCAATCGAGTTAGGGGTTAAGAATGATAAGAGTCTATATGTCTAAGGCATCGGGGTTCTAATATTTCTAAGAGTTATGCTAGGGTAAGGGCTTAAGGCGGGTCATAACAAGTACTTACTTGTCACGTTTTTATGGATTATTCCTAAATTCCTAGGGATTCTTCCAAGGTTTAGTGATAACTTAAGGAAATCAAGGGGAGGTTTTCCTAAGATTGGTTAGGTTATCCTAATCTTGAGGGGCACTAGGAAGTATCGATAAGGTATACCTAAGTCTTATTATTACTTTCCTATCTTACATATCCTAAAGGCATTTTTATACTATCTATCTATAGCACTATTCGTAAGGCATATTGTTTAGGGGTTTTCTTCCAAAGTTTTTTCCTAAATCTAAGGGTTCTCAGTGTTTCCTAAATTTGATTGATGACTTTCCTCGTCATCATCAATCATTCTTTCTAAGGTATGGATTCTAAAACGGGCAAAGGCTATCTTATGATGGTCTCTCATTTGGTCCTTTTGTAATTACCTATCCTAAAACAGGCTTGTGCTAAGGTATTTCTTAGATTACTATAGTCGGGTCGGGTTCCTAAGTTATTATCATGACCTTCTTCTATCTTCTCAATAAGGTCAAGAAAAACTTCATCTAGATTATTTAAAATTTCTTCTACCTGATTTTCGTGATTTTCTAATGTTGTCTTAATGGGATTTTCTCCGACTTCAAATTTCCAAGATGATGTGGGGGGGTTTACTAAATAGGGTATAGGTGCTATAGTATAGGGTTGCATAGGTTCATATCTAGGGTTATAGGTAGGGATGGGTATTCTAGGCATATAGGGTGTTCTAGGGAGGAAGAAACCATGTGGTTCCAACTTAGGTGTGGGAAAAGGTGGGTGTAGGATAGTGTCTGGGGGAGTGATAGGTGATGCCTTAGCATAAAAATCTCTTACTACCTCCGTCCCAAAATTACTGTCCACAGACAAAAACACATAGTTTTAGAAAAGCATCATCATTACAACTTTCTCTTTCTTACTTTTTGCACAAAGACAGTTTTACCCTTAACCAATTAATTTCTAACTTCTTTAAAGTTTGTAATAATAACATCAAATGAGGGTAATATGATAAACTTGATCTATATTCCATATCTATTTATGGAAGTGGACAATTATTTTGGGGCGGAGGGAGTATATGTTTTAGGTGTGGGTCATCTATAAAAGATGTAAATCCTAAGGGTGACGGCATATCTATACTATTCCTAGGGCTATTTGGGGATTCGGGGAAATGATTCTTAAGGCTAAAATCCGAATCATTCAGAGAGGAATGAACATTCTCCGTATGTATTCCAGATAGGGTAATAGCAGAATAGTGGGGAGCAGGCTATGATGCAGAAATGAATATATGCTCAAGTAATAGTCAAGTAATACCTAGTATGCAGATCTAATGCACGTATAGCTCTGGGAAAAGACATTGGGGAGTGAAGTGGTACAAAGGACTTTCTCGTTTATCGGGAAAAATAGTTGTAGTTTAGGTTTTGACGTTGTTCTCTACAACTGAAGCTCTGATACCAATCTTTAACACCCTCATTTTCACGTTTCGTGCGGATTTAGAGTTGGGGTATTACTTCATGGGATCACAGTTACAATAATAGAAAATGACTCGAAAAGAGACGTTTTTATAGAATGAGTAATAATTCAATAAAATCATTAGAGTTTTGTAAGAAGAGGTCCCCAAAAGTTATATTTGTTTTGAAACTTGAATGATAGCTGAGTGAAAAGTCCTGCAAGGGCCTTGTACCACTCCATGCCTCAATTTCCACAGAGCTTTGTTACCTAGAATACATGCTTAAAAGTCAACATTAGGTGTTGAGTGAGAGTCATAGGTGTGAGGTGTGGGTGAATACAAGTTCCCTAGGTTTAGATGTTACACCCATCTGGGAAAGTGTATGTGTGTGATAATTGTGATGCATGCACAATTATCAAGAGTGGGTATATTGCACTAAGCTCATGAAACCGCACTGACAGTCCGGGTCATGGGGGCTGCAGACCCAACCATGAGGGGACAAGTAGGATAACTTGCCAAAGTTAATCCTTTAGTGTTTCAAGTATAGTACTTATTGGTTACCCGGATGAGGTAAANAGATGTTACACCCATCTGGGAAAGTGTATGTGTGTGATAATTGTGATGCATGCACAATTATCAAGAGTGGGTATATTGCACTAAGCTCATGAAACCGCACTGACAGTCCGGGTCATGGGGGCTGCAGACCCAACCATGAGGGGACAAGTAGGATAACTTGCCAAAGTTAATCCTTTAGTGTTTCAAGTATAGTACTTATTGGTTACCCGGATGAGGTAAACCAACGTGAGTTGTCAAACTCCAATAGACCAATCAACTATACCTGCGTTCACTTGCATAAAACCCGCAAGTGATTATGGCTCATGAATTTTAGTTATCTAATGATGGCAGAAATACTATCACTCGTGCAACAACCAAAGAAAAAGACTTGTATTCTGTTTTAAAAAGCAAGTAGCATGTATCCCCCTCACAGGGTTTGAAAAGCATTTAGAAAGCGTTTTAAAAAGAGTGTAAGGCTATGAACTCACCAGGGCTTTAGGCTATGTGGATGAAGTTAGAGTGACTAGAGGTCTAGGCTGCTTAATCACGTATCTTGAGGTATATTATTATGGTGTAGGTATGTCAAGCTCTAGTTGTTTTGTTTTAGGTTTATTAAGTATTTTATCTTATAATTCTTAGATATAATATAACACCGTTCAGGCCATTGTAATCCAAAAGTATAACTCCTCATATGAAGTTCCCTACAATTGTAATATGTTGCCAACATAATACCGTTCGGGCCATCATAATTCAGAAGTATATAACTCCTCATATTAAGTTCCTTACTATTGAGTTATATTGTTATTAGGGTTTTAGTTATAACATAACACCGTTCAGGCCATCATAATTTAGAAGTATATGCAATAATCATTTGAGGAGCCAGGGCACTTTAAATATTAAACCCAACAGACTCGTCATAACGAAATATCCACATAGTACTCCTCACATGAAGCTCCCTAGTATTGTGTCATGCTTCTAACTTTAAAATTGGTTTGCTATATATATGAAAATAGTTTACTTATATCCTTCTAATTATATTTACTAAATATACCCTATACTTATAATATTTATATTACTTAGGTTTATAACTATCAATACTTCACATATTTTGTCCATATACTTTTATATTTTAAGGAAATACTCCCTCCGTCCCAAATTTATTGTCCATGATTGACATTTTTAGTCTTTCTTCTTCAAATTTGACCTTAAATGTTTTTGTGGGTGTTATATATTATTTGATGCAAAATATATAAATGGATTGGGTTTTAAGTGTACTTTTCAATGGTATAATTTTTCATTAAGTATTATATAATAAAAAATATATATTTATGGTCAAAGTTGAACCAACTTGACTTTGAAAATTCAAAGTGGACAATAATTTTGGGACGGAGGGAGTAACATCTATGACCCTTGGACATTATAAGTTTTCAAAATTTACCCTTTATACCCTTAACTCATTAACTTTTGCAAAACTAGTCCTTATATGTTTATAACTTTCTAACTTTTTATCCTAAGGTTATATATCTTTGAAAAAAGGGTCCTTATACTTATAACTTCTAAGAAATTTCAAAAATAGTCCCTAAAATTTGTGTTTTCAGAAAGTTACCATATATACCCGTATGCATGGAAAGTTTTGCAAAACTAGTCCTAATTCCATGCAAACTATATTTTTATGAAACAAAAAGGTTTCCTAGCTTATGGTTAACTAATATAAGCTTAACTAAGTTACCTAAACTAGCTTATAGCTTATGAAAAGGGATTATAGCATATAAAAGGCAATTCGACTCATTTTAGTGTTTTAGAAAGATAACGAGCTAGTTCTAGTGATCAAGGCTTAGGCAAGGGGATCTAAGGGATCTAAGGCATCCTAGTACTATCCTAGAACTAAAGTAAAACTAATAGGAGCAAGTATGAAGGCTTACGTGATCTAAAGTGAAGCTAGCGAGGGTTTAGGGTTTTCTCGGCCTAAAATGGAACTCGACAAGGAACTAAGGCTTGTGTACTCGAATCCTAGGACTACTAGGACTCTTGTAGGACTACTAGGACCAGAAAGTGTGGGGTGAAAAGAAATGGAGAGGTGTGGTTTGGAATGAGAGGGTAACGAGCCCTTTTATAGGGTCGTTTGGAGTAGCGACCAAGAAAGGGGTGGTGTGGTTTCGAGGAGGGGGATGGTTGAGTAAGCTAAGCTACATTTGACTAACCAAGGCTATGGAGTGACAAGGCTAGTCTATGAGGCGGTTTGGGGTTACTTGTGGTGGTAGTGAAACAGGAGAGTCAGTTTAGGGAGATAGGGTGAAAAGGAGGTGACGAGGAGGGTGTATGGCGGTTTGGTAGCCACAAGGTGATGAGGAGAGGTGCTTGTAAGCTGCTTAAAGCTTATAGTGGTGGTGTAGAGTGGTTTAGAGGTGGTTTAGGGACGGGTTAGGGTAATTTAGGATGTTTAGGGTTTTTAACCTAGACGAGACTTAAGTAGGTGATGTAGGTGGGTGTTAGGATGCTAGGTTAAGCCTAAGGTGGTTTGTAAGCTGTTAGGTAGGGTGCTTGAGGTGGTAGAGGTGCTTAGGGTACTTACTTTTAGGTTTAGGGTTAAGTTAGGTTTAGTTATAGCCTAATATTGCTTACTGGTGATTAGGGTTTAGCTTAGGGTTTAGTGCCTATATTAGAGTCCTATGAGTGCTTAGTGACTAATCCTAAGTCCTAAGAAGCTTATACTAAGTGGTGGTAGCTTATGGGTAAGGTTTGGGAAGGTTTGACCTAGTTTCTGGGAAGTTATAGCCTAGTTGTGGTTTTATGTTTAAAAGACCTGTACCTAAGCTCTAATGGGTTGTACTAATGCCTAGGGTTCCTAAGGTATCCTAATATTTTTAAGGTAACTCATACTTAAGCCTTGAAAACATTTAAACTAGTTCAGATAAGCAATTAGGGTTTTCTAAACACATAGGGCTAATTAGGGCTTACTTAGTGTTAGTTAGGGTTTTGTGATGAGTTTAGTGTTTTAGATTGGTGTTTTACTTATTATGGCGAATTCTAATACAACCCGTCATCTACACAATTACAACAAACCAATTAACATGTAAAAGATAGCTAGGGAGTAAGGAAATCTAAGTAAACATATATTTCTCACATATAAGTTTCACAACCATTTAATTTTCTAGTTATTTTATTTTAATTGCAAAAGTAGTTATGTGGGTTAGTTGACTAGCAACTAATTTCGCCCACTCTTCCAAAACCCGAGATTTTTACTTGCTTTCATAAAATATAAAAATACAAAAAGAATCATCCCTCAACCCTTAGACCTAATTAGAGTAGCTTTTCAAGCCTAACGACACTATTTCCCGAGTGAACGATTAATCCCCCGGTACTTGCCACTTCACTATACTACATCGGTCAGGTACTGCTGCCTGGTGGGGGTTGTAAGCTTCTCAAGATCCCTTGAGAGGTAAAACCTAAGTGCAAAGGTTGCAAAACCCACACATCAAAACTCATCATATGGGATGAAGCCCCAATGACACACAAACATTGTTACGAGGCATTCGATAGAACGTTAAGAGATATATGTAGACAAAATCCGTTGAGTCCTTCTAAACAAATATTTGGTGGAAAAGTAGTCTTGTTTGGTGGAGACTTTCGGCAAATATTACCGGTAATAACAAATGGAACCAGGCACGAGGTTGTACATGCAACAATCAATTCTTCATACCTATGGCAACAATGCACTGTTCTAACATTGACCGTTAACATGAGGTTAGAATCAGGCGCAAATTCTTCTGAAAGAAAAGAAATACAAGACTTTGCAGACTGGATATTGTCAATTGGTAACAGTACAATTGGAGAAAAAAAACGACGGTGAAACAACTGTTAAATTCTCGGACGAGATGTTAGTCCCAAAATCAGATGATCATATTGGTGCAATAATTCAAGAAACATACCCAGGCTTAAAGAATAGCATTTACAAATCTGGGTTACTTTCAAGAAAGAGCGATTCTTGCTCCAACGCACGAATTAGTGGAGATGGTTAATGATCGAATGCTTGAACTTATTGCAGGAGATGAGCATACGTACCATAGCTCAGATTCAATTGGCATTGTTGATCAGGACAACGATTTCAATGAGGAACTATACACAGCCGATTTCCTAAACAGCATTAAGATTGCTGGAATTCCTAACCATACGTTTACGTAGAAAGTCGGTACACCGGTAATGTGCATGAGGAACATTGACCAAACATCTGGGTTATGCAATGGAACAAGGCTTCAGGTGATGCAATTGGGAGTAAATGTAATTGAAGCCACGATTATATCAGGTGGTTGTGTTGGTACAATCTGCGCAATACCACGTATGATTCTTAGCCCATCAGATACCAAATTGCCGTTTAAGTTTAACCGACGACAGTTCCCGATCGCTTTGTGTTTTGCAATGACTGTTAACAAAAGCCAAGGGCAAACATTGACGAAAGTAGGGCTATTTCTTCCACCGCCACTATTCTCACATGGACAACTTTATGTGGCAGTTTCTAGGGTCAAAAACAAAAAGTTCTATGCTGTGACGAAGAAGGAAAGTACAGTGATTCATCAAGAAACGTTCTATATAAAGAGTCTTTATTCCGGATTTGAAAATGACGCACAACCAGTGCATCAAAAAGATATAATGGTTTTGTTTGTTGTTACGGTTTCAATATCTTTGTAGAAAACTTTTTTTATTAATGTTTTGTTAATAATACATGTTTACAATTCAATATTAACAACTTAAAACAATCCGACAAATCAAATATGGTTATAATGTCTAAAATAAATGGCGCCCCATTATGGTTTGTAAAAACCAAAAGGGAACAATGTGACAAGTTACATAAAAGTTGCAGGTTTTTACACCTAATCATAATTACCATAACACGCTGCTGAAATTTTCAAGTTAGATTACCTAAACCCGGATACATTTTTAGAGTTAACAAACATAACCATTGTTTCAAAGCAAAACACAAAATAGATATTGGTGTTCCATGGTTATGTGTTTTCTTTTAACACGTACACTTTTAAACCATCTATACCATCATTCTTTCATTATGGTGAGATATGCAAAAGATAATTATAAGTCATGTCCGCCCTTCAGGGTGGACTTACATGCCCGGGAGGGCTCAAAAAACGTGCCCGCCTATTAGGCGGGCCATGACAACTATATATATATATATATATATATA
>LBNU01011564.1:115821-125821 GCA_014162995.1 Artemisia annua | reverse complement strand
TGTTTTTCTTTCAATTCTATATTAAGGGACTTTAGGCTCTGAATTAGCCCAACAATTATAAATATCAAAATGAAAGCACGTGTTAAGGGAACATATAAATGAACAAACAAGATTGTGAATATATAAAAACGACCCATGTAATTCTTTTTTAAAGTTAGACATTATCGAAACTTTGTGTTTACATACCCTTGGGGCACTTTCTCTATAAGTAGAAATGAAGCGGTAAAAAAGTTTAACCGTTTGATTAAACACAATACACGGGCGATGGTCTAAAACTAGTTTAATAAATTCGGATACTTTACCAACAAATATAACTCCAATCTAGTAGATCAAGCATGTGAAGGTATGACTTGTTTCAACTTTATTGGTTTCTGTATATACATAAGACGTAATAGAATGAAAACTTATATGTTAATAATCAATCTCTTGCTAATCTGGATTTATAAGAGCATTTTAAAAGAGTGGATGTATGTTAAACATTTGTGTTTACAAAATATTCTATCTTCATTAAAACATATCGGAATATCACTGAAGATATACTATTCTTATACTAAAAAATTGGCATTTTGGGGTTATGTCGATAACGCAGAGAAACTAGCTTAGCCAGCTAGGGGAAAACTCATACGACTTTGATTGTACAAATTTCTACTATAATAAGTATCCCTTTTATAGGTATCGCAATTGTCTACAATTTAATTCGTTATTGTTTAGGCTTTGTACTAAAATACCAACCATGCATTTGTTGGTTGACGTACATATAATACAATTAAAGAACCGGCTAACAAGAAAAGTGAGACCATCTATTAGCCCATATAGTACAAGTCTGAATGTCTTGTTAAGGTGAAAATTTATTGCGAATTGAAAACACTAAGGCTTACTTTTACAAAGTAAGTGCATTGGAGATGTCGTACAGAGTAGCATAAAAATGTTCTTAAACACGTGCCATATACCAATCTTTGTATGTTTGGTAAACGAATTGTAAATAACAAAGTATATATGTCTTCAGATGAAGCTTCCTATAGAAAGGACTCATTATGCTAAGGTTTTTCTCTATTCATGGATCCTTAGTAGGCATAGTCGAACAGAACTTTTGAACCCATGTACCCAACTGGTTTAATTGAATATGTGATGATCCTAAAATTATAATTGTATTAACATTTTTTTTTTTTTTTTTAAAGACGGATTTCATCAAAACTAGCAAGAAGTTAGAAAAAGAATTACATAAAAGTTAACATTGGGCTTTGAAGCCAACTAACCCAGCTAAACTTTCTTTTGACTCTAACATTACACCAAGCAAAAGATTGACTAACAATTATAGTAAACTTTATTTTCATTTCATCTTGTTTCTTGCTAGAGCATTATCAGCGAGGTGCCGTCAAAGAAAGAAATATTGTATCCATGTTACCATAAAGTTCATTGCATCTATGTTTCCATGTTACTATCAAGTTCAGTACATCTATGGTTCCATTATGTGAGGGCTCAACCCCGCTAGATACAGTAAAATTAATTCTTAGTTGTTAGAATAATAATAATAATAAATAATAAAAATAGTGGGTATGGTCAATGATTAGAAGATATAATGAATAACTACTTAACGTCAGTATACTATAAATAACAAAAATGATAGATGGGCCTAATAAATAGGCTTAACCGTAGACCTACTGCATTAATAACTTGTACATTTATCAAATGTACAAATTATTAATGCGGTAGGTCCACGGTTAGGCCTATTTATTAGGTCCATGTATCACATCTCAATAAATAATATACCACTAGTTTTAGAACACGTGCATGCACAGGGTTCGAAAAGTAGTATAACGTGTAATAATATTTCAATAATTTTATTTGAAAATTAAGTATTGTCATAATTCATAAATTTATTGTTTTCTAATATTTAAGATTTTTCTTTAAAATTATATTAAATTAATAGTACTTACATATTTATAATACCCGTGCAAGAGCAAGTTTTTACATAAGTTTTCACTAAATGTTAATATCGATAAATATTTTGTATACATTTTCGTTGCAAGAAGAATTTGAATTTGTTTAACTAGAGTAGTATTTAGGTTGATCTTGTTTAAATTTATTTATTGATACCATATTCGAGACATTATATGTGTTTAGTAGCATATAATAACCTTGAAAAAATATTTCTCAGTGTTATATAAAGATGCTTGTCTATTTATTTTCATCTCACTGTAACGTTTGAAGTCGTGCCTTCATTTTGATATTTATATTCATGTAAATGGGGTGAGCATGGGGTAGGGTGGGCGGTTTCATTAGAAAATGAAAAACTAAACCGTATTGATTGTGTGTCAATATTAGTGGTCCAAGCCCACTAATTACGTGACTAAATGTACGAGAGTAAAATAAACAGCCACATTTGATCTGACTTGTGTGACCATTTGGGAAAATATATGTCACACATTTGTGTATTTATGTGACTAGAGGCTAACTGGCAAATATTTTTCGATTATTTAGTCACTTTTAATTCGGGACGTGTGACAGATACAAATCAGCTTGAAACATTAGTCACACTATAGATATACATATGTGACAAATATATGTCCCACAATTGAACAGTGTGACCAAAATAGATATATAGTCACATGAAGTAATTGTGTATGTTGCTAAATTAGATAGTCAAGTTTGTCACACATTATTTAAACGTGACTGATATTCTTTGCTGAATATTTAGCCACATATGCATTTGAAATGTGTGACAACTGAAAATAAGTTTGAAGCGTTAGTCACGATATGCATTTAAAAGTGACAAATATATGTCACACACTTGAAGAGTGTGACAAAATGTCATATATAGTCACACTAAACCATATAAACATGATTAAGTGTAACTAAAATTCGATACATATGGTAACGTAAGTTAATATGTGTGTCTAAAGTTAGTGTGTGTTTGCTTGCCAAATCCTAATGTGTATAGTCACATATATTTGTAGCACGATCATGTGACTATAGGCTTTACAATAGTCCACCATATCACAAATGTGTATATAAATTATGTTTATGGCCACATTATAAGGGTATTATATGTGACTAATACATTCAAAATAGTCACATTTTGAAATATTCACGTGACTATTATTTATATCAAAATGTGAACTCAATTATCATTAACCTTGATAGCCACATTGAGTTTTTGTGTGACTAAATTAAAGATGCTATATATGGTCACATGAAGTATTTATTTAAGTGTCAAAATCTAGGGGTGGAAAGGAGCCGAGCCGCTCGTGAAAAGCTCGAGATCGGATCGGTAAAAAGCTCGAACGAGCTGAGCCTAAATGAGCTCGAGCCTAAGTTTGAGCACATTTAATAATCGAGCTCGAGCCCGAGCTCTATACAAAAAGCTCGAGTAGGCTCACGAGCCTAAACGAGCCGTAGAAATATATACGTATATATATTGTTTATACGTATAAACGAGCTTAAAAGTAGTAAACGAGCTCGAGCATTATATAATTATCGAGCCGAGCTCTATTTGAACTTTGTTTTCTTTGAAACTTTATATAAATTAGTCGAGCCCGAGCCCGAGGTTGAGCTTGTGAAAACTTTCACGAGCCGAGCTCGAGCTCAATATATAAGGCTCGAAACGAGCTCAAGCCCGAGCCCGAGCTTTATATATGTAAACGAGCCGAGCTCGAGCTCTGGTAGGCTTGGGCTCGGCTCGGCTCGTTTTCACCCCTATCAAAATCATTGAGTCATATTTTGTCACACACTATTTAAGTGTAGTCACAATTCGATACATATGGTCACACATTTTTGATAACTTATGTAATTTGATATTCACTTAATTGAGTTCAGTCTATTAGTCATGACTGCACATTGACTACTTTTTCAACCATTATTTTTTTCAACAAATTGCCTGCAATTGAGAATCTTGCATACCAAACACTGTTTAAAAAAATGATTGCACTACATAAAGACATAAACCACATACATGAAAACTGCATATACAAGAAAACTGTAACAAAACAACAATTGAAACAATGAGGGCCACACAAACCAGGTATTCAACATTGTTTTAGTCAAGTCATTTCTACTATTTGTAACACACCATACCAAATGAGAAAACTTGTGAACTAATTGGTATGAAGCCCTTTGTTGCCAAAATTCCCAAAGATGCAAGGGATGGTTCAAAAGAGAAGGGGAAAAAGAGTTTGGTTTAGTTGTATGGCTTAAATGCCCCATCATAAAACTGTGTAACCCCTAGGAACTATGTTACTTGACTTTCTAAAGTCAATTTTCAAATTTAATGAAGTAACATGCTACTAAAGTGCTTGCAAGTGCATATACATGATAAATGGAAACTGCAAATAGAATAAAGCTTGACTGCAAGTGGATATACTAGTGAAAACTGCAAATTTTTTCATTGCCATAGAAAAGCTTGACTTTTTAGAGTCAAAATCCATTACAATAGGCTAAATTACACAAACAACTATTGTACTAGCATTAGTAACTTAATAATAGCAGTAGAAACTTTTGTACTAGCAGCACTAACCACTTTGGTGTATTTCCTCTGAAGTTCACCAGCAGTCTAAACTTCAACCAGCAGTCTTAACTGATACACTAGCAGTCTTCACTTGGATTTTCGTATAACAATACCTTCACAGTCGGTTCGATAGTAGTCATTTCGTGATTCATCACCCAAGTCACGTGGATTTAGTCGTGGCAATATGTTATCATTGTGCTCGTGAATGACTGTACTAAATTCCTCATCTACTTCGTCATACGTATCTTTGTAATTCTTGGTAGGTGTTTTAAAGACTATAGACAATTTTTTATCTGTCTGGTCTTTCACATAAAACACTTGTCATGCTTGTGAGGCTAATATGAACGGATCATCCTTGTGGCCTAAACTATTCAGGTTTACCAATGTATAACCAAGATATCGCGTTTGACCCCACCAGTTTTTGTATTAACCAATCACATTTGAAAAGAGGAATTTGCCTGAAACGGTAATCTAGTACCCATATCTCTTGTAAAACCCCATAATAAAATGCTTTTCTTGTGGTTGTAACTTCTTTGGATATGTGAAGATCTACTGCCTCAACACTAACCCCATTG
The DNA here is from genome assembly GCA_014162995.1 of Artemisia annua. Lineage (NCBI taxonomy): Eukaryota > Viridiplantae > Streptophyta > Magnoliopsida > Asterales > Asteraceae > Artemisia > Artemisia annua. The sequence goes on along the minus strand of LBNU01011564.1, from coordinate 120,742 downwards.
ATGTTATATGTCTCGTATTTCACTATGCTGGTGCGTTGTCCAAATCATATCCATCTCACAGTTTCTGATACCCTATCTTTGGATATCGTTAACTCTCTCTCAGCCTGAATTTCATTACAAGTATATATTACCTTTAAATTGCAGGAACAACAAAGAAACAATTAAAGAATATGAGTGTTTGGGTAATGAAATGGTGTGCTGGTGGACCTCTATCTAATGTCATATACAGGAGGGACAACTACGATGCTAGTTTCTATCACTAACAAAGTTGCTGGGTAGATCCTTCGTAACTGCTTATTTATTATAGACTACCACTATTGGTTTTGCACTACGCCAAAAATGACCTTTCGTCACACATGGTCGTTTTTGAACGGTCACACGGTGACATTTTTACGTGACTAAATGTACCAGCCTTAAATAAACAGCCACACTTGATCTGACTTGTGTGACCATTTCGTAAAATATTTGTCACGCATTTGTGTATATATGTGACTAGAGGGTAATTGGTAAATATTTTTCGACATTTTAGTCACTTTTAATTCGGGACGTGTGACCGATACAAATCAACTCGAAACATTAGTCACACTATAGATATAAATATGTGACAAATATATGTCACACAATTGAGCAGTGTGACCAAAAAAGATATATGGTCACACGAAGTACTTTTGTATGTGGCTAAATTATATAGTCAAGTTTGTCACACTTTATATAAACGTGACTGCTATTCTTTGCTGAATAGTTAGCCATATATGAATTTGAAATGTGTGACAACTAAAAATTTAGTTTGAAGCGTTAGTCACGAAATGCATTTAAGAGTGACAAATATATGTCACACACTTGAAGAGTGTGACTAAATGTCATATATGGTCACACAAAACCATACAAACATGATTAAGTGTAACGAAAATTCGACACATATGGTCACGTAAGTTAATATGTGTGTCTAAAGTTTAATGTGTGTTTGCTTGCCAAATCCTAATGTGTATAGTCACATTTAATTGAAGCACGATCATGTGACTATAGGCTTTACATATGGTCACATTATAAGGGTATTATATGTGACCAATACATATGGTCACACATTACTGATAACTTATCTAATTTTGAGGGGTTAGATGTTGTGATCATTGTTCATATTTATGGCTTGTGTTTTCTTTGTTTCTAGACTAACATTTTGCAGAAAAGGCAAAGAAAAAGCTGTTTGAATTGGAATTTGGGTGAATGCTAGTAACTCAGAAGTTAATGCTGTTGGGCATAACTTAATGCTGCTAGGCATAAATTAATGTGCATATCACTCTTCCTAATGATGCATTGGATGCGGTTTGCCTAGTGGAAACTGAGTATTGCAAAAACATATAAAATACATTGAGATAAAAATAAAATGCTACAAAAATATATAAAACGATTCATATTCAGTTCATTTTCATTAAATAAAAAGAAAGATAAACATAACAAATGAAATAACAAAACAATATAATCTAAAAGCTAAACTTATGATCCTTCTCTTGATCATAAGCAAGATGAAGATTGTCATAGTCAATGTGATCCAAAGGATCATCATCGCTGATGACAATTTCATCTTCTTCAAGTTTAGCTTTCTTCCTTCTTCTTATTGCAGCCTTGAGCTTGTTTGCTTTGTACTTCTTCCTTTGCTTCCTTTGATTCTTCTCCCATTCTTTCATCTTCCTCTTCCTTATTTGATCCATTTTTTTAATATACAAAACTGCAGGATGTTTGGGTGTGGATGATGATGCCGCTGTAAAACATAAAGCACACAATATGTAAAACGATTAGAAATGGACCAAAGAAAATGATGTTATGTATATATCTAATTAAATATATACAATTGTTTGTAGAGATTTTATAAAACTGGTAAATATGTGTAAGAAACAAAAACCACAAACCTGCTTGATCCATTTGCAGATTAGAACGTATGTGTTAAGTATAAATTGTTTTGAGAATGATGAAATGAAGTAAGAAGGTAAAAGTTTTATAGGCCTAGTAATTCGACAGAAATTAATTGTGGAATTTGGAAGGTTAAAAATTTGAACTTTGACCACTAACCATGTACTCATTTATCCTTGTAACATAAATGAAGTTGTTGTAATCTACTTTAATTATCCTAATTATTACCTAAAAATAGATTATGTTAGTTGAAAAATGAATTTAGATAGGATTGTTTTAGTTTTTAAAAATTTACAACTCGGTAATTTAATACAAATTGGGAAACGTTGTGACTGTTAAACACTTATTGTAAACCTGTAAAAAAAGTTACTGCAAACCGTTGTGACACTTAAACAACCGTTGTGACACTTAAATACCGTTGTGACACTTAAACGTTGTGACATTGCGACTCTTGTGTGTCTATAAATACAAAGGAATTAGAACCAACTTCTTTCATCTTGGCATTACTATACGTATTCAAATTTTGTTTGGAACTGCAATGGCTTCATCATCTTCAAATCCTGCTTCAAAGAAAACAAAACGTTCAAGGGATACTTCTCCTCCTCAACCATCAATTAGGGATGCTTCTCCTCCTCCTCCAATGCCAGAAAAATATAAAATCCACGGCATAACCCAAGAGTGCTGGGACAAATGCAATTCTGGAGGCCGATTTGGTACTGAACAACGCTTGGTTGAACTATACAACGACCGAATCAAGCGGTTGGAAGCACAGAACACGAAAGACCAAGAGACCATACTGGAGCATCAAGAGACCATACTGGCGCATAAGAACAAAGTTGATCTTCGGAATCAAGAAATAGAAAAAATCCATGGAAACATTGCTGATATTTACAAAAGCATTCAAAAAACTTTAAATTATCATCATTGAATTTAGCCTGATGTAAGATGGTATGAATCATTATTAATGCTGCTACTTTAATTGTATTTACAAACGAAATAAAGTTAAGACATCAAGTTAAACGAAATGAAGTTGTTGTAATCTACTTTAATTATGTTAATGCTGTTTCGCATAACTTAATGCTGCTAGTAATAAATTAATGTTGCTAGGAAATTTTGGGATGTGTATGTTGGTAACCCAAACGTTTATCATTTATTACCCAAAACACGCCTAAAACACATTTTCACATTGTACCAGATGACGGTGTTCTTTGCTAGGGAGACGGAGCGTGATGTCAAGTATGCCAAAGATCTGTTTGTGGCATATCAAGAGTTGCTTGATATTGTCGTTCAAAGGAACAAGATGATGGATGAAATGGAACTTGTGCGTCCCTCGGTGCAGATGTTCAAGTGCTTGGAGTTCTTGTAGAAGCTTCAAAAGTCCGATGTTATCGAGCTTTTGGAATTGAAGAAGAAGATGGCAGAAGCGAAGCTCAAGCTCTTCAACAAGCACGCATTTGTCAAGGGACTTTAGAGTTTCTTTTCATTGTACATCATCTATATTTTGAATGTTCCTTTAATGTTTCTCTCCGTTTTATCAATGATATCTGTTTTTTGATTTATCAATTTTAATGTTATTTTATCAATTATGTTATCTGTTTGTTGATTTATTATGTTATTTTGCTTTGTTGACTATGGTATGATGCTTTGTTAAAAGTCAAAACAAAGATCTCAATTATCTGTTTGTTGATTTATTATGTTATTTTGCTTTGTTGACTATGGTATGATGCTTTGTTAAAAGTCAAAACAAAGATCTCAAACAAATGCATCTTGTACCAATCACATTCCTCCTCTGGATCATACCAAAAGTCAAACAAAGATCTCAAACATGATAGTCAATTTGTGCCATTTTTGTTAATTACTTCCATAAGATATAGAGTATCCAAAAGATCAATATTAGTTAAATTTACAAGCAAACACTTAACCATTCACCAATCTAGCCATAAACACTATACTACTTCAGTGCAAGTACCAAAGAAACCACAACTGCAAAAACACAAAGTGTTGACTTCCAAAAACTGACTTTCTTTAAGGCATTTTTCAACGCTGCCTCCAATTCTTCAATCCTTCTTTGACGATTAGCTTCAATTAGAACCTCACGCCGTTGATAGTTTTATACATCTCAAACAAATGCATCTTGTACCACTCACATTCTTCCTCTGGAACATACCAATCCCGTTTATCACATTTCCTCAAACCCGATTTCTAAAATAAAAAAAATGTAGTATATTAAACATTTAAACTTAATAATCTTTAAACAAAACGTATCTGATAATTTACCCATCGATTTTAGCAGCAAATGAAACGTCGAGCAGGGTTGGTTGGTGTCCAAGAAGTTACCACCATTGCTTGCCTGTCACATTTGCTGTAGTCATCACAAAGATAAGCCGACATGAGTTAATTTGATTTTGATTTGGGATTTGTTATGATTTTTTAGATTGTGTTAAATTAGGGTTTATGTAATGGGGACACTTTCCCTTTATAAATGAGGATTGATTTGCACACCAAACTTTTTGATAAAAACACCATATTGTACAAGCAGTATAGCACATTGTACAAAACTTTAATAAACTACGATTAAACTAACTACGAATCATTTTTTAACGAATCATCCGACCACGTAGGCCCTCGTGACTCGAATATGAGCACTCGAATCGTCCTCACTCGTTGGCACACAGTCTTTTCCATTGCCCATCGCCAGTTTGCTGACGTTTCGCATCCTGGTTAGCTTTTGCTCGTTGCTCACGAGCTCTTGCCTCCCTTTCTTCCTTCTGCTTGAACACGTGAAAACAATGCTTCATATCTTGCTAAACAGTTCATTCATCATTCAACCCTCTCCAAATGGGTTGTTTTCACCGGTAAATTGTTCATCGGTTGATCGGTTGTTTTGCAACCGGTCATTAGTCCGGTTTGGAAAACCAATCCCATAGTGAATACCGGAAAGATGTCTTTGCCTAGTTGTGGAGGAGGGTGAAAGTGTGATGAGACGAACTGTTTCAGCATAGAGAATGCCGGT
>LBNU01011564.1:92190-106068 GCA_014162995.1 Artemisia annua | reverse complement strand
AGCTGGTGGTTTGCTCAAAATCACATGGTTATCGGTGTACCATAGTTCTTACTTGAACTGAAACATTTGGCTACTCCAGAAGTGATGTCTTTTGGTAAAGAGATTAAAATCCATCAAGTTTTCATAAAAGATTGCTAGGGACTAGCAATAGTTTAGTGTGAGGGATTGATGAGTGCTCAAACACTCATCATTTTTGGTCAAATCTGAGCTGCAAAACATTTAAAAACACTCAAAAATGCATCAAAAATACTAAAAGTATCCCAAAATTGTGTTTTATATGTTTCAGATGCAAAATGTTTAAAAACAAAGGAAAAACGAACAAAGTTTGCATAATTGGCAGTTTCAGTCCCCCAACTTTCAAAACTTGTCAGATTTAGTCCCTAGGCATTTGTTTTGTAAGAAAAGTCACCAAAGGTCCTTTTGAAATCATAAGTTGTCACATTTAGTCCTTTGGTGAAAGATTTGAAAATTTACATGAGTGGTCCCTGCAGTTTCAAAATTGGCAAAAATGGTCCCTGGGAATTTCAAAAATGGAAAATATCTTTTTTGGTACTTTTACTATTCAAGCTTGTCAAAAATGATCCTTGGTTGTGAAGTTTGGAGTATTTGCAGTTTAGCCCCTCAAGTTTTGAGATTTGGCAATTTTGGTCCCCGGATAATTCATTTTGGAAAATTAACATCAAAAGCCCTTGGGAAATTAAAGTATGGCAATTATGGTCCTTGAAGTTAGTTTGGAAGCTTGGCAACTTCAGCCCTTGTATTTTTCAGAAGTTACAAATATGGTCCTTGGGCTTGTTTACCACTAATAACAAACTAACCCTTTATATACTTTCAACCCAACAAAACCCAATAACCCTTCCACCCCTTATATCTCCTGAGGCCCAACTCACCCAGGCCCAACCAAATCCAAAACACCCCTGGATATAATAAACGGGTCAAACCCCCCGTTTGACTTCCCCTCCCTCCTTGCACCTCCACTTGGCCTGCAAATCACCAACTCCCCCTCACCTCCAACTCACCAATACCATTCCTTGTCTCCCCCTGCCTACACAAAAGCCAAAGATTATTAAATGCTCCTAAATTTGCTCCAAGTTATCTAAACTGCCACTTATCCCTTTTCCCGCCAAATTGCCATTCAATGGCCAAGATCAATTCAAGATAATCCAAGGGCTAGGATTGAAGTGGGATTGCTCAGAAACCCTACTTGGGTCAGTATAAGTAAAAGAAAAAAGAGAAAAGAAGGGAGAGTTAGTTACTAGTAGTTAATATAGTTTTTAGCTAAATTTTAATGTAGACTTAATGTAATTTTTACTTTCCAGTATATGATTTAGCTCCTGAATTGTATCCTTAATGTTTTTATTGTAATCAAAACTTATTTCCATCTTCAATTTAATCTTTCTCATTTAACTTTAGTTTGTACAAGTTTTTCAAGGAATTCTCACTTTAGTGTAATCGTGTTTAAAAGACTATCTCAGTGTTTCATTAAGTTGGTTTAAGCTCCTTGGTAAGCTTTTATAAGCTTACAAGGCAGTTAATCTAGTTTAACTAAGAAATCCTAAAATTACTCAAAAATACACATAAATACTTCATAAATTCAAAAATTACTGTGGATGTTGAAGAAGCAAAGGAGCCTAGTTGATTCTTGGATTCTCATGGTTTTAGAACCTCAAGGGAGGTGTTAGGATTGATTTAAGGCCCTGGTTACTTGTTTCTCAGTTGGACATCATTTGTAAGCCAAATCTCCTGTTTTTGCTTTTTACTGTACTAGAGCTTAATATCTGCTTATCTATGTTCTTTTCTGCTTATTTGGTATTGGTTAGTTAGTTTATTGCTTAATATAGCATGCTTGTTCAATAGATTTCTTTGTTGCTCAGTTTCTTGATTTCACTGTCAAATGAGCATTTTAGTGATTTAGTAGTATCTTGTGTTATAAGTAGTACTTTTGTGTTTAAAATAGTTTTTTACATCATATTAGGTCCTTTGGAATCATTTGTATGGTCATGATCAGTGAGATTCAGTGAAAATCTTATTTTCATAATTTTAAAGGAGTGTTTGGTTCAGGGGTATGCCCTGAGTTCCATTTTGTTTCAGTTGTTGTTTTTGGTGTAAACACGATGCTATAGGTTCACTTAGGTCAGAGTAGTCATAAAACATACAAGTTATTTAATAAAAAGTCAATAACCCTTTTAATCTTATCATTTCTAGTTAACTGTTAGGATAATCAGTGTGATAATCTTCATTGTGTGTTCATTAGTTGGATTAATAGCTTACTTCAGTTTTATTATAGCTTATTACCTCATGATTAGTCATTAGGATTCAGTTAAACTTCACCAAAGTCAAAATTAGTGTTCTTAATAAAAAGTCAAAGTGCATAGTTTAGTAAGTTTTACCAATCTTGCAAAAATTTTTATGGTCTTATCTTTTAGATTCAGTTTATGAGCTTTTGGGAGTACAATATTTGGAAGCTCATATTTGTTGGACTAATTTTAGATTATTTTTAGGATTTTAGTTAAGTGCTTATTTTTACCTTTCTTTGGGCCTGTTTTCTGAAAAGCTCCCCTGTGCCAGGGGAAGCAGTGTTACAAGCAACTTGCACAAGCTTGTAGCTTGTGCAATTTTTAATCATAGCTTTATATTCTTGTTGTGTTAGATAGCCCTTATGGCTGGGTACAAGTTCATGTGCTTATTTGCTTATCTATTGCTTACTTACCTGCTTATATTGGCCCTTCAAACTTGCTTCACCAAAAACCTTACACTGAGTGATCAGTGTATGGAGCTTAATTCATAAGCTCTTGTAGAGCTTAATAGTGGGCCCCACCATGAGTTCTTGGGTTCCCTGAGAAGCTCATAGTCTGACATTCTTGGTTCCATACCTTGTTTGAGTTTTCAAGCTCATTTGGACCCCTGAATTAGCCCTGCTAGAAGCCTGCAGGCCTGCTGGTGTGGGCAGTGATTTGGATTTGCTTATTGTGAATTGTTAGCTTATTTAATGTTCTTTCCTTGTTGTTTCTGCTTAATCTTAGCTCCATTCACTTGTTTCTAGCTTATTTTAGGGTCCTGGTTTAGATTGTAGCTTGTTAGTAGCTTTTGATCCCAAAAATCCAAGTTAAGCTTGTAAAAGCTCAACTGTTGGAAAAATAAGCTCTTGCAGAGCTTATTTGGCTTTTGTAAAAGGATTTTCTTTGTTAAACTTGCTTCTTTTAGTTGTTAAAATAGTTTTGTAAAAGAAAAATCAAAAAAATAAAATAGTTTGCAAAAAAGGGGTGTTGTGGGATTCGACCTTGAGACCTCCTAGTCACCACTAGCATAACTAATACGGGGTCAAGCACCATCTCCCCTAAGTAGTATTTAGTGTTTACTTTTCCACTAGTTTTATTTATAGTATACCTTTTTCCTTTTAGCTTATTTTCCTTATTAGCTTATTTTCCAGCTTATTAATAAGCATTTCACACTTTTATATTTTTTTATAGCTTTATTATACTATAAAGTATTTTTATAAAAAGTTTTGTAATTAATTAATTAATAATATATAATTAAATAGTCTAAATAATTATTTTCTTTTTCCAATAATTTTCTTTTATCATTAGGTTTGTAAAAATATAATTTTCACACCCCTAGGATTTTTATAGCTTAAAACTCACTTTTTATTTCGTTCGTTAAACGTAGTTTTTATTAAACGTACGCGTTTTTAAGTTTTAAACGTTTTTAATTTATTTTCTTTCACGTATTTATTCTATTAGCTTGTTTAAGCCGTTTTGTTTTAAACTCCTTAGTTTACTCACTCGTACCCTTTTTCATTCAAATTCACTCGATCACAATTCGTTTGCAAATACCATTCACACCTCGTTGGGACTTAAACGACCCTGGGAAGTTCTATACTCCTTTGGACAATTGCATTGACCCTTAGATAGTTGATTTGAGTTGACCAATAACTTGGTTGACTTTAGTTGACTGTTTCTGGGCCAATCATCCCCGTTGGTGTAATTCTCTTCTAACAAGTTTTATCAAAATCGGTAAACAATTGACAAAGAACATAGATGCTAATAAGGGTTTTACATTTGGTGGGGAGAGTTAAAGGCACTAAACGCATTGGTGTATTGGAGGGTACACCGTGGCAGCAGCTATTTTGCAAACGGTACGGGTTTCGCCCACAAGTCTTTCTGCTTTCATTTTTTCTAAGTCTATACTCCAAAATACTTGCTCTAGGGTTAACCTTTTTTTAGGGACAAAAATAGCTAATCGGTTATCATCAGAGTAATCATATTTGTACAGAATTTTGTTTCCAATGCACAAGGGATCCTTTAATTTTTCAGCCAATTTCTCTCTAGTTATTCCTTCTATCTCATTGGTCTCATCAAATGACGTCACATCAGGAGGGGCATGACCAGGCTTAAGCATAACATTTGCGTCATATAATGCAGGTTGGGCAACTCTAACGCTCCAAAGGCAATCAGAATTGGGTTCACCTACATCTTTTTCACTGTCTTAATCACACAACTTTTTATGCTTTTGAATCATTTGAGCAGTTTGAATGGTTTGGCCTTGCGTGTACAACTTGTTTTCGAGCTTATTCTTCAACATTTTAAGTCTGGAAAAATCATTTAAGAGTTTAGTTTTTTCTTCCAGAAAATCAAGTTTTAGTGTAATTACACTTTTCTTATCTCCTGTTTTTGTTTAACAGTTTAATCAAGTTGATTTTGTAAAGAATATAACTCCTTTTTCAATGTTTCTTCCCTTAAATTACGTTATGTTATGTATGAAAGCATTTGCCAGTCCATTTTCTGCTCACGTTCGGTTAGCTCAAATTTTGCACGTTGTTCATATATGGTCACTTGTTCCTTAAACGTGTTAAGTCTAGTGGTCAGAGTGTTATCAGGGATATAAGCGGTGTTCTCAAGCAACTCACAAGCATTATTTTACAACAGAAGATGCACTACTAGGTACAACAGACACTTCGTTGTGTTTCACATATTGTTCATATGGGGTAACATTGCCATTTCCCATATTAGCAGTATCTGACTCAACAACGTTTGTTTGTTGTACTTCGTTAGGAATCTTTTGTTCATGCAACACATTATCATCATTTACAACAGAAGATGCTCCACTAGGTACATCAGTTTCTTTGTTGTGCTTCACATGTTGTTCAATTGGGAAAGCATCGCTGTTTTCCAATTCAACATCATCTGACTCAACAACATTAGTTTGATGTAATTTGTTGAGTATCTTCGGTTCATCAATACTTTTATACAGTTTGAGTACCTCAGCACGTGACACTCGTTCTTTTACCGGTCTGATATGTGCATCCATTTCATGTGCAACAAGAGTCAATGAACTGTTGGTAATGTCAAGCTTATCAGTCTCTGATCCTCTGCCTTCAGTGACAACTGACCCAACATCTGATGCTTCACCCGAATCCGTAATACCATCACTTGATTGCATCCGACATGCCTTCACCTTTTCTTCATTCTTAAGTTTGTGATGTGCTCTTTCCTCAATTTACTCCTTAACGTTACCCATGAGTTGGAGTAGTGTGACTCTGAACACGTCAACTTCGATTCCCGTGTAAGTAGCAAAGCACTTCTTCGTCATTTGACTCTCATGATCATACTCCTCAGTGAATCGCGAATTAATGAACACCTGGAGCTGGGTGTTGATCACACAGAATGCAGCCATAGATCTATCTTCAGAAAATTCACCTTTGTCAAGATGTTGTTGAAGTTGATCTAAGTTCAGAATCATTTTGACTGTAAAGGTCCCAACATCTTGACCAAAGAGTGTTGCAAATGCACGTTTGTATCCTCCCAAATATCCAGATTGTGCAAAGAGAACCTTGAGATGTGAGTGAAGTAATCGAAAACATTCAGTGCAACTTTCCTTTGCAATGTCAGGTAATTTAATTGGCTGATGAAGCTCATTCTCTTGAGAATTCGAGCACGAAGATTCCATTGTAGCATTATCGGACTCAAGCACGTTAATTTGTTGTGAAGGGCTGGAAGTCCTTATGTTCATCGATCATGTCGTATAATTTGAGTATCTCAGATATGAGAGAATCTGAAGAATTTGACATGATGTGGACGTGCACGGGATTTTACACTTCTATGATTTAAACCGAGAAATAGATTCTTTCGCGGGATTTTACAAAAATCAAGAAGAAACTGTGAAATGATACTGAGTACTTTGGTGATTGAGTGTGAGAAGATAAACTTTGCAAGGTACAGTAAGTTATCTAATTCAAGTCACAACGAGTCAAATCACACCAAGTCAAATCACAATTAGTCAAATTGCAGGAATCAACTTGCAACGTCAGATTGTAATTAGACAAGTTGCAACAACTCAAATCGCAACAATTCTCAAATCACAGAACTATTCAACTTGCAGCGTATTATCTACTCACAACAACTTGATCACCTAGCAGTGGTGATCTGGTTCAGTTAATGCAAGTTGCAATGGTGAAATTATGGTCAGATTGTAATTAGCCTGTTCCGGTCGTTTTGACAGGTATTTCGCTGAAAACGGAGTTACGGTTCAAAAGATATGGTCGTTTGAAGTTTTGACGTAAAAAGTCAACTTTGGTCAAACTGCAATTTTGGAGCTAATTGCTAGAACTAATCGCTAGAGCTAATCGCTGGAGCTAATCGCTAGAGCTAATCACTGGAGCTAATCGCTAGAGCTAATCGCTGGAGCTAATCGTTACAAGCAGCCAATCGCTAAAAAGCTAATCGCTGGAGCTAATCGCTACAAGCAGCCAATCGCTAAAAATCTCATCGCTGGAGCTAATCGCTAGAGGTAATCACTAGAACCAGCCAATCGTTAAAAAGCTAATCGCTGGATGAGTTAATCGTTAAAAACAGCAAATCGCTAAAAAGCTAATCGCTGAATTTAGTTAATCGCTAACCACTAAAAGACACAACATACTAATCGCTACTCACAAAAGTCCAAACCAGTCGCTATCTAGCGATTTGTCCAGTTGTCCAAAAATAGCAAACCACACTAATCGCTAGACTTAATCGCTACTCAGACTGACTTAATCGCTACCAAGAAACACCACAGAAGACTTAATCGCTAAGAAGAAAACGACCAAGAATCCTTCACACCACCAAACTAACGAAAGATATGACCTTTCCAACTAAAGAACTATGTAACTATAACACCACTAATCACGAAAGTACATCCAAAACACATCAAACAACACGAGCAAGATCAAACCAAGATGTTTACCTATAAAACTATTCTAACCAACTAAAACCACAAAAACCAAACCAAATCCGAGAATCCAAGGCCCTAAGATGAAACCATGGCTCTTGATACCAATTGTAGGATACTCATAAACATAAACACGTATGGTCTTTGTGATTTGTATGGAACGAATAGCTAGAAATGTAGAGAGAGAAAGTAGAGAGAAGTGGGAGCCTTTTAGTGAGAGAAAATAGTGAATATTAGATTGAAAGTATGAAAGGTCCAACCCTCACCATTGCATGGTGAGGGGTATATATAGTTACAAGATATAAAATGCCTCTACTAGGCTGTGGATCGGGTGTACAGTGGGTAAAGACCCGTCCGTCCTCCACGGTGTTACTTAAACTATACTAATTACTAACTAATAAGATAAATACTACGAGCTACATAATGCTAAACAATAATCGGGGTGACCGAGTCTTCTATATATAAAAAACGTATTCCTAATATTTAGTCATAGCCTAATCTTGCTTAGTAGGTGATTAGGGTTTAGCTTAGGGTTTAGTGCCTAGATTAGGGTCCTATGAGTGTTTAGTGACTAATCCTATGTCCTAAGAAGCTTATACTAAGTGGTGGTAGCTTATGGGAGAGATTTGGGAAGGTTTGACCTAATTTCCGGGAAGTTATAACCTAGTTATGGTTTTGTGCTTAAGAAACTTGTACGTAAGCTCTAAGGGATTGTTGATATGTGCTATTTTACACATACTTTTGACCTTAGTTTAAGTGTTATATAGACCAAAAACTAACGTTAAACGCCAAAGATATCGTGTTTTTGTGTTTGTGATCGTGCAGGGAAGGATATTGCATAAATGACATCAAAAACAACCAAAAAGCCTAAAATGAGCACGAGATGTGAAAGAGAGTCTAAAAGCCGAGTCAATGATGATATTTACTTAAGAAAAGCCCAAGACAAATGTATTCCTTAAAGGCTCGAAGAAAAATTCATGAGACACTTTACTGAAGCTCAAAGAGAATTTCAAGAAAAGTCCTCCACATTTGAGCAAGATGTCGCTTTTTAATCTTTTGAAGACCTTTGGAAGAAACGTCAACTCGAGCCCTCAAGATTACATTAGTGTTACGTATAATGTTTAAGAACGTTGAGTAGTTTGTAACTTAGTTTTCGTGCAATATCATGAATTGTAAAGGTTCAAGGGCTAAACGTGCAACAATGTCAAACATGTACAATCTCTTGGCCTATAAATTAACATCACCACCTCATTTAGAAGGTTGGTTAGTTTTAGAGATTAGACTAGGTTAGATTTAGGAGTAGTTTAGGTGTAGGTTAGTTTATTTTGTGTATTAGTCTTATCTCTTTAATGCAAGCTTATTTCACGTCTTATTTTCTAGCTTATTTGAGTTCTTTACACGCTTTCTTTTACAAGTCTTTAATCTTTTAAGCTTATTTACATGTTCTTAATCTTTCTTTAAAGCTCTTTTAGACTTTTCACCACCTTTGCATGCTTTCTTAAAATCGTATGTTTTAATATGTTTAGAGCTTATTTTTGGTGTCGTGAGCTTATTTAAGCTTATTGTTAATCTTAATCTAGCTTTTAAATAAGTTTTACAAAAGTTTTCATTTAGTTTTAATCTTTATTTTACGTTAAAATGGTTCTTAGAGTTACAAGCCCTAGTTTTGCGAATAGTTAGTTTAGGGTTTAGCGAGTTTGCTCCAAGTCTTAGCGAGTATGGGTAGTTATGAGTTATAGCGAGTATGGTTAGTAGGGTTTAGCGAGTATCAAGGTTATGTTAGCGAGTATGAGTAGTAACCTAGCGAGTATGGTTCTTTAGATCTAGCGAGTATGGCACTTATGATCTTGCGAGTATGGGCCAAAAAAAGATCCTAGCGAGTATGGACTTAAAATAGCTAGCGAGTATGGTCTTTTCCTAGTTAGCGAGTATGGGTTTGTTAAGGTTCTAGCGAGTATGAGTTCATAAGGGTAGCGAGTATGGTGGACTTAATTAGCGAGTATGGTTTCTTTAATATAGCGAGTATGGGTTTGTTTCATTACCTTTCGAGTTTCATTAGTTTTGTTAGCCGAGCTAGGCTTTTATTTTCCCTCATCGTTTATCGAGTGAGGTTTCATTTTTCTTAAATTTAAACGTTATGCTGTCGAAATTTTCTAAAATCTTTTTAGTTACGTTTTCCTATTAAAATCTCGGGTCTTTTAGTTTTTAGTTTTAAACTTTTATTACGTTAAATGATTTATTACATGCTTCTTTAATTGTTTTCTTATTTCATGTCGTTTTACCGCTTTCCTTTACTTTAATTTGTCGTTGTAGTGTAGACAAAACCAAAACCTTCTTTTTAACCAATTCATCACACATAGCTCACGGTCTTGAGTGACGAGATCCATATTCAACCCTCGTTGGGACAACGATCCTCGTGGTAAAAGCTTCACCGCTCATTCTGCCTCGATCAAATTTTTGGCGCCGCTGCCGGGGAGCGGTTGAAAAGATTAAGTTGTTTGATCGTTCGAGACTTGTGATTTGAAGACCCTTCTTTTAGAAGTTAACACTTTTTCTTAAAAAACAAAAACAACAAAAAAATTTATAAAACCTATAAAAACCAAAAATATTTTCTCTTTTCTTTTATAAACTTATAAAAACCAAAAACATTTTCTTTTCTACTTTCGTTTTCACTTTGTTGTGTTTTGATTTGTATGATCACTCGTTCCAAGTCTAACTTGAACGAGTCGTCTTCTTCTTCCACAGTGCCAACTAACCGCAGTCGTCGTAGACGGAGGCAAAGAAACGTACCCGAGTTACGTGATCTTCCTACTCCCATCACCGAGATGGCCGACCAACGCACGATGCAGGAATTGCTCCAATGTCCTACCGAAGGATATGGAGATGCTATTGTTCTACCCCAAATCCTTTCTGAGAATTTTGAGCTTAAAACCGGTTTGATTCAACTTGTCACTTCTAATCAATTTCAAGGTTTTGAAAGGGACGATCCTCATGCCCACATCCGTTGGTTCAACAAGTTAACTTCAACCATGAAATTCAAAGATGTCCCTCATGAAGCTATTAAGCTAATGCTCTTTCCCTTTTCTCTAGAGGGGGCAGCCCGAGTTTGGCTCGAGAAAGAACCCCCTCGTTCCATTACCACTTGGGAAGAGCTTGTTTCAAAATTCGTTAATCATTTCTTTCCCCCATCCAAAACAACAAACCTAAAGAATGATATAACCAATTTTCAGCAACGTTTTGATGAAAGCTTTGGTGAGGCATGGGAACGTTTCAAGGATCTTCTTCGCAAGTGTCCTCACCATGGTTTCTCCGAATTGCACCAAATCGATACGTTCTATAACGCTTTGACTCAAAACGATCAAGATTCTTTGAACTCAGCCGCCGGTGGCAATATCTTGAATCGTACGCCACGGGATATTCTTACTATCATTGAAAACAAATCAAAGGTTCCGACTTCTCGTAACAAACCGAATGTTTCGAAAGCAACGTTGTTTAATCCTTCTTCTTCGACGTCATCGGCCCAACCATCGGAGATGGCCGAACTTACCGATGCTTTACGTTTGATGATGAAAGAGTTTAAGAACCAGAATCAGAAACCCGAGCCCGTTAAAGCTGTTAATGAAGTGTGTGTGATTTGTGGTGGTCCCCATCAGTATTATAATTGTCAAGCCACCGATGGCCAAATTGGTAATGCTGACGTTGCAGCTGCTAACTTTATTCAAAACCAAGGTTTTAGACCTAACAACCAAATGGGACCACCAGGATTTCCACCATTGCAAACTCATCAAAACCGTTACCCTCAAAATAACCAAGGTTATCAAAACCAAGGTTACAACCAAAACCGTGCAACAAGCTACAATCAAAACCAAGGTTATCAAAATTATCAAAGTTCTCCACCCCAACAAACTTTTAACCAACAACCACCACCAAGGTCAACGTCTCCTGAGCTCGCCAATTACATCAAAACCAATGACGTGAGCATGCGAGCAATGCAAAACCAAATCAACAACTTGAAGGTTGACTTTAAGAAGGAAATCGACGCGTCAATGTCTCAACAGACTAATGAGCTTAAGCAAATGATGAACGCTTTTATGCAAATGAATCAACCATCATCGTCGAGTTGTCTTCCAAGTAATACGATTCATAACCCACGTGGTGATTTGAAAGCGATTACGACTAGAAGTGGTGTGTCATACGAAGGACCCACGGTTCCGACTACCTCGTCTTCTTTACCCCCTAAGGTGGTCGTCCGTGAGACCGAGGCGACAAAGGATAAGGAAATTCCTACTAACAACGGAAGGACCGAATACATCCAACCTCCGGTTGTCCAAAGTGAACCAAAGTTTAAAAGATCATTGCCTTATCCGGTTAACCCAAAGTTTCGTGAAAAAAATCACCAACAAATGAAAAAATTTCTTCAAATTTTTCAAGATCTTCACTTTGACTTGAGTTTTGCGGATGCTTTGCTTTATATGCCTAAATTTGCTACAACTTTCAAAAGCTTAATGAGTAACAAAGAAAAATTATTGGATATTGCTAACACGCCTTTGAATGAGAATTGCTCGGCGGTTGTCTTAAAGAAACTTCCCGAAAAACTTGAAGACCCCGGCAAATTTCTAATTCCTTGTGATTTCCCGGGAATGATCGAATGCCTAGCCTTGGCCGATCTTGGCGCAAGCATCAATCTTATGCCCTTGTCCGTTTGGAAACAACTATCTCTCCCCGAATTAACTCCTACTCGAATGACCCTCGAGCTCGCGAACCGTTCAATCGCTCATGCAAAAGGTATCGCTGAAGATGTCATCGTGAAGGTTGGAAAGTTCTATTTCCCGGTTGATTTTGTTGTTTGTGATTTTGATGCCGATCCTCGAGTTCCTCTCATTCTTGGGAGAGGATTCTTGAAAACGAGCCATGCTTTAGTTGATGTTTTTGCTGAAGAAGTCACTCTCCGAGTTGAGGATGAGGCCATTACGTTTAATATCCAACAAACTTCTACAAACGCCGCCAATACATTTTCGGTTAAAAGTATTGATGTCAAAGATGTTAGTAATGATGTTTCTTCCGAGTCTTCCAATCCTTCCCTTCCGAGTGAGGGAAGTGATTTTTCTATGGAAGAGCTCGAGGTTTTCTCTCATAATGATCCCGTTTTACCTCAAATTGATGAAGCCGTCTTTGATATGGAGGGAGATATTCGCTTAATTGAAAAATTGTTGAATGAACCACCGTCAACTCTCCCTCCCGAAAAAGTCAACTTGGATGCCAAACCGTTTGAATCCGATTCTAAGTCCAAAGATCAAAGTAGTGGCAGTACCACTTCTAGAGTCGATGCTCTTCTTGAGGAGTTCGCCGATGAACTCGCTCTCCTTGATTCCATTCCACGAGAGGATGAGGACGTTGAATCCGACTTACGCAGATTGGAGTTTTTACTAAACAATGACGATGATGATTTTGTTGATGTTCAAGTTAATCAAAAACAAGTTGATAATTTCTCAAATCAAACTTCATCACTTGGTTCGCACTTTGAGCTTACCAACGACCAAAGTGATGATGAACTTTTTGATTTCAAAGCCGATCAAAGTGAGTGGAAAAACATTTTATATGGAAAATCTTTTGAAGAAAAATCTTTTGATGATCAAAGTGATGATGAACTTTTTGATTTCAAGGCTGATCAAACCGAATGGCGAAATATTTTATATGGGAAATCTGTTGATGAAAAATCTTTTGAGAAAAAATCTTTTGATGAAAAATCTGATGAAAAAGAATTCAAAAAGGAGTTTAAAATGGTAACAATCAATGAGGAATCTACTTTTGAGCTAAATGATTTATCTTCTTTTGAGGATGATTTGTTTTCTTCCGATGAGTCCACCATCGAGTACCTTTCCGATTTTTCCTGTGAAGACAAAGTTTTTAATCCAGGAATACTCGATGATGGTAAAATTCATCCTTTGATGAATGTGACTCCAAACAAAAATTTTGAGCAGTTTTTAATGATGAAGGAAAATGATTGCTTTTCGCTCACTTCTGAGCAAAATTCTTTATCATTAATGAAAACAAAATCTTTGCTACCGTTTGACACGGGGAATGAGGACACTATTCTTGATCCGGGAGAGGGAAAATTTTTTCACAAAAAATTACTTTACTTGAACACCACCCACCCTCCCGTGATTTTTGTGACCTTTCTTGTTTTACACTCCTCAGCGAGTGAAGATGTTGTTTTTGATCCCGGCATCGTCACTTTGCATGCTATGTGTTTCATTTGCTCCCCCAAGGACAATTAAATTCGGGGCGAGTCTAAGCTATACGACTCGTTACTAAACAAGCGCTTCGTGGGAGGCACCCCATGCTTATCCTTTTTATTATCTAATAAGTAACGAGAGGAGGGCGACCTTCGCCAATCTTGTGTTTGCTTGGTTGTTTGTGTTTATGCTGGATTTTTCCCATTTCATGATGACTCTCGTGCTCGTGGTTCATTGCATCTCCACTCGAGTCCCATGTCTTGCTGCTGGAATGGAAATCATATATCCAAATCTTATCGACCAATGGTATCTTTGGCATACTTAATAAACGGCCTTAGATTTATTGTTAGGATTACCCTTACCCTTGAAAACATTGAGGACAATGTTTATCTTTAGTCTGGGGGGGTGAATCTTCGATTTGATTGACCTAGCACTTTCA